>WXVQ01000225.1:0-40215 GCA_013372465.1 Nitzschia sp. Nitz4
CTTTGGTTCTATATCGTCGCACAACATAGAATTTCGATAACGCAATGAGTAGAATGGTCTGTCTACTGTAGTGGCGGTGCCAACATGGTTGGAGAGTTTATCACTATCGTCTGCGTCGTTGTCGTTGTTTTTGTTCTTTCCTTTGCTCAGCTCTCTCAATAGATGCTGCTCGTGCAACACACAACAGCCAGCCCATCACACGTCCAGTTCGTTGATTGCATAGAGTACCAGTTGTATGTTGTATTTGTAATTTCCATTGTTACCCTGCTTCATTCCATAGCTTCCCACAGTCATTGCATTGATACCGCGAAACGACGTCTTCTCCTCGATCTTTCATACCCCATGTTTCTCCTTTTTTCAAATCCTGATTTCGACTAGTCATATTTCCAAACAATTGCACATTTTTGCTCCCACATGTACACACGGCATCGTGCGAGGGTTGTGGATTTGCAGCATTCGCTTTGGTGGCCTCGTCGGTTCGAATGGTCTTGTCCATGGCTAGATTCCAAATGGATCTGCGAGTGGGCTTGCGGCGACTTGCTTCCGTCATGAAATTGGTAATACTGCTTTGTACATGATTGTCGCCATTGCCTTTGTTGGTGGGAGATGACAAATGGAGAGGAACCTTGACAGGACGCAAGAATCCACCATCCGTCTCTTTGCCGGCTTTTTTGGCCGCCAACTCTTTTGGGGACATACGGCGCGGGGTGGTGGTAGAAGCAGAAGCAACTCTTTTGGTTGCGGTTCCACGTAGAGATGCCAGAGGATCTTTCATTTGTGCAAAGGCTTTTTCGGATGCTTCGGCAACTTCTTTGCTCAGGTCCACATAGACTTGGCTGAACAAATCTTGCAAGGGAGGCAATTGCTCTTGGAGAGCTGCTTCATCCAATGTGTGAACATATTTCTGGGGATCTTGACGCACTGCGGTGGTAGTGTAGTAGCATATTAGACAATACGAGGTGGGAGTTCGCTTGCGTCCGACACTGACGGGCATGTCGACAGCAACGGCGGCTGTCATTTGACCACAAAAGTTGCACAAGGCGTTAGGATCTCCAATTAGTCCATTCTTGTTACTGATTTGTTTGGAAGCTTCTTTTCGTGGTCGTTTGCGACTCGGTCCAGTGGCAAAGGAGGAGAACATGATGGCGCAAGCTGTAGATGTTGTTGTGGAGTTGCTTCAATGCGATGTGGGAGGAAGAACGGGATTATCTATCCGCACACTACGAGTATGTATCACATCACAACATCACGGCACCATGATCACCTCTAGTGTAGAGTACTCAACAGTACAACCAGTTCTAGTTCTACAGTGCTCGTATAAGTACCAATGTTTCAAGTAAGAATTTGTATTCGTCGTGGATTGAATCAAGTTTCTACTGGATGCTAGGATGTTTGGTACTCAACAGCATTGTGACAGGCCATACCGACAAAATATTTGTTTGGTCCAGTACTTCGTTTTCTATGGGGAGGACGGCGGGATCGTTGTCAGACCCGTGCTCAATGCCATGTTCCTCCTTGCAGTACTGATTGTAACCCGACCAGGATCGAATATATCCAACAAATTGTTCCCCAGTAACTTCTTGTTCAATATCCAGCCCTGTCATCACCCGTTCACCTGTTCGGAACAGCTCTGGATAGAGATCATCAATCAAAGGGATATCTCTATATCGGTTTTCAACCAAGTGGAGTCTCTTGTCCCAATGCTTGTGCAACACATTCTCATACAAATCTTGCACCTTCGCTTGCACAGCAGGATGGTTGGGTAGCGTACTGTGTTTGTATGTCCAAATAGCAAGAACACCCCCCGGTTTCAAAACACGTTGAGTCTGTTTGTAGAAGGAGGGAATGTCTATCCAATGAGCAGCTGTGGCAGATGTAACACAAGAAACAGACGCATCAGGCATGCTGGATAGAACTTCTTCCATCGTCCCCAAAGTGTACTCAACCCGTTTGTGAGGTGTAGCGTGCTGAATTTGTGTTTCGCTGGGATCAACTGCAAGTACGCTATCAAATTGTTCGGCCAGCATCACGGAGGCTTGCCCCGTTCCACAGCCAATGTCCACACACAAATCTTTGTCGATAACTTTGGAGACAATTAACTCAAACACAGCTGGAGGGTAAGTGGGTCGGCAAGTTGCATATGCCTTGGCTTGAGAGAGTCCTTTGAAAAGAGAGGTCATGGTGAAAACGTTTGGGTTGGCAAGTGGCAAATAACATATAACAATGTTCCAGACGTGTTTGCCGATCATCCACGTACGTCATTCCATGAGAGACTGAAAAAGTCTCCTGTCGTTTGGTGAAAGCCTCCCTCCACCAGCACAATTATTTAGCTCGACGGACGAGGCCATGTTGACAAACAAGAAATGGCAAGAGGGCCAACGATTCTTGCTTCAAGAGCCAACCACTCTGGCTCGTTGAAAGCCCTTCGAGTTGGAGTTGGGCTTTTGACCTTATTATCGTTGACGCGGGTGCTTTTGTCCCTCACTGATGTGTTTCTTTTCCCAGATCCTGTAGTACCAAACAATATAGACCGTGTCCGTCCACTACAGGATGGCAAAACGAACGAGGCCTTCCCAAAAATCCTTGTGTATATCACGACACACCTTTCCGATACACATATTCGGTATTTCCATTGCTGTTGGCCCGTGTTGGTGCAAAAGTCCCTCTTGATGCAACAGTCCCATGTACTGGTAATGGCCACCCCGTCACCGTCGGTACCCCATCTGTACCAGGAAAAGAAATACCTAGAATCTTTGTTTCAACAGAACCCATCCTATACCTACTGGACACCACCCAATTCGAGCCATTTGTCCTTCTGTTCCCGCTACAATTCGACAACGCACCGAAACAAGAACAAGATCCCTGTCGACTACAAACAGTGTTTGGCGAACTATGGTGTTCTTGCCGGTTTGCATTTGTGGGGAGATTACGACTGGGTTATTCGACTGAATCCTGATGTGTTAGTACGTCAATCTGGCTTTTTTCTTGGTGCAATGCGAAATGCGAGCCTGGATGCCCTACTCATCCATTGTGGGGAAGGAACCAAACAAATACACACCGATTTCTGGGCTATTCGGCCGAAGATATTGTCCAATACCTCGTTTTGTACCATGGCCAAAGCGGGATCACATTTGAATCATGAGCGCACGGCATTTCGAGAATTCCGTCCAACGGTTGCAGCTGGTCGACACGCATGGATTCCAGGGATGGATCCTAGTAACGGTGTCTGTCGTGCCCGTGGGGAGAAAGCGCTTGTATACCATGCTCACGACAGCTGTACGTCGGATCAAGATATGGTTTGTCATGGTCTCCAAGGGTGGGAGGTTGGCCCCTGATACAATCCCCTACTGACATATCCGTGTTCTCGATACCCTACGGGTCCTCGTCCTCGTGGTCCCACCAACTATGCTGATTTTCGTACACGATTCGGAAGCAAGGCTTTCCTCCGTATGCATCAGACGTTGCTGCTTGTTGGGAAGATTGCTCAAAGTGGGTCATGTTCATTGCCTTGTAAGCAGCATCCTTTCCAGCCACAGCGTTTCTTTGGATATAGTAGTCGGATTGTGGCCATCCCTTCTCACCGACGACTGTCACTGTTCGATTGTTCCAACCAACGTAATGACCTTTCGTCACTTGACCATACTTGTATTCACGGTTACCGTTGCAGCTCCCAAATCCTTCGTAGATGTTGGGGCCTTGATCGTTCATAAATGCAATAAAGGCATATTTGAGGGGACCCGGCCCAGTGGTTCTGGCAACATGTTGCTTTCCTACATCATTGAGTGAATATAGTCTTTGGATGATCTTGCTAATGTAGAGGTACATCAATGGATGGCGGGGTTCAGCTGCCATAAAGTACTGACTCAACCAACCTCCCGATTCCACCACAAAGAATGTTTCATCCAAGGGCTGGATAATTGTTCCGTTCAGGAACGGCTCCCGCGGGGCAGTGTCTACATCTGTATAAATTCCGCCATACAACCACTGTAGACAGCAAATGCACGTTTTGTTAGCATCGAAGTGCCCATTTGTGGCACAAAACAAAAAGGTACTTGACTCACCAGTACTATTCCTCTCCACAAATCTGCCTTTCCAGCCCCGGAAAAAATGCAATATGCAGCCTTTTGGAGTTCAGGGAATTCTGGAAAGTAGCGTCCGAACAGTCTATCCACAGCCGTTTCATCGTGTATCATAACTGTATATCCCTCGAAGCGCCATTTGTCAATGACGTCAAGGAATGCGGGATGGAGACATCGAGACTTGGAAGTAATGTGCACAACTTTGGGAATTCCCTTTGTCCGAAGATTTTGTTGAAGTAAATCTCGATTACTGTCATGAATACGAACTAACCCATCTTCACAAGTGGCAGTAGGGTCATCATCTACTAACTCTAGTAGCGATGGAGGCCGACGAGGCACATCCTCGACTTTTCTGGCTCCCCAATCCAACTGAGGTTTCAACTGCTTGACGGGATCTCTGAACAGGGTCAAAAACGATGAACATACTATAAGAGCGAGACAAAGAATGACAGAAAACTGTCCTCTGGAAGGAGCCTTGGCCAATGGCTGCATGATGTGTTTTTGTGTGCATCCTGGGATCATCAGGATCATTGGAAAAAATCGAGTGGCTGACTTCATTGGACTCGTTCGAATCGCTTCCCCCACGACCGACGACGACTGCCAACAACTGTTGCCCAACTAACTGATGCCATTACAACATGGCCCCGATACGAAGAAACGCGAGACGACCCTGGCCATGGCTATTACAACCTAGAACCAAACTGAAATGGTTAGCACGTGGAATACCAGTATTGCTGGTTATCCATATAGTGGTGTCACTTTTGTGGCTTCACGGTGATGGCGTACAATTCCACTTCGTGGAACGTTCTTCCACAGCCATGGTGTATGACTGTCTACGAGTCCCCCCTTCCTTCAATGCTTCCAACCCAACCTTGATTATCCAGTTAAGGGGAGAGCTGGGTAATCATTTGAGTTCCATTGTCCATGGATATGGCATCAAGTGGTATGCTGCTGAAGCATTTGATATTCATTTTCAGCCTCTTCTGCGCCATCAAGTATTCGAGGGCACAGGCACAAAATCATCAGCAACCGGTGGTGTCATCAAGCCTGCCATGGATAGTCCCAAGTGGATACCCACCAAGAAGGAACTACAACAGTGTTTTCCTCGTCTGCGCCTTTGGAATTTCGACCGAGGAGCTGGTTGGGATGAATTTTATCAAAGAGAGAGAGAACAAACAAAGTGGCTATCTCCACAAGTGCTCAAGCTATTTTCCTACATTAATGGTCGTCCTTGGTTGTACAAACCCAATCGGCCAGCTCAACCAACACAAGCCCGAGATGTGAACGAGTCATTGGAAGCGTTTCGCAAAATTTGGCACAATTCCAGTGTTTCTCATGGGCGGCGGCGGACGCCTTTGCTTCCAGGCCAGTTGATATCACTTCCCTACCTCTACTCAACATCCTTGGAGAATGCATGGTTTGTAGACCAATATTTGGACAATATTCGACAATTGCTGGAGTTTGATTACCAACGAGAGCAATGTTGTGGGAGTGCATCTCCTCCACAAGCTGACGAAACCGTGTTACACTTTCGCAACTTTCAAACCGAGCTATCGGGAGGAAGTAGTAGTGGTCTGGAAGACCTCGATCCCCACCAAACTGCCAGCAATCTCTTGGGACACTTGCAAGCGGGTGATAAAGTAGTTATTACGTCGGGACGCCACAATGGGTTGCTGGATGCTCAAATTGCAGCCCTCGAAGCAAGAGACCTTCAAGTTCGTGTCGTTCAAGGGCAGACGAGTATTCAGGACTTTTGTTTCTTGCTACAAAGTCAGAAGGAGTTTGTTGGTAACTTCCAGTCCACGTTTGCCTTTTGGGCTGCCATGTTGGGCCAAGCCCGATCCGTGAGACTGTACACTTTGGATAGCCCAAGGTTGCGTGAACGCTTTGGATCTGACGACGCGATTTCTCGTCGATTTTTGTTCAACTGGACTCATCCTGCGTTGGCAGGCCGGTTGTATCAACAGTTGATACAGCCAGTAGGTGCAGCAGCATCGTTGATGAGAACATGAATGAATACGGGACGAAACCTCCTACTGGTAGTGATGGGAGTGTGCGAAACACTCCTTGTCTCCTTGTGATGACGATGAGATGTTTTTCCACTCGACGGGATTGACGACGCATCAACTTCAACCGATTGGGACTCGCATCGTTTTTGTCCGACGAGCTTCTTCTAAATACGAGTCCCATGCTACCACGACTGAGGTCGCCTGGAAAGGAGCCAAACGATAGCTTCTCCTTTCGCAACCACAATATATATTTGGAGGGGCATCCGCTTTTTACAACAACTCACTACTCACTACCAGTAGAACTGCAATGGGGGCTGGCATCACCGGAGCGTAGTACCGGAAGGCAAAATGCTTGGGACTTGTAGGTATGTACTATCCTAGTTATCATGTATCTTTGAAGTAGATATAACAAGAAACGAGTCCTGCAGGAATGGAGGGAGCGACTGCGACTCGTGCCCATGAAATCGCTGAGATCATCCTCTTGTCATTGTTGTTGTCCACAGTCTCTCCGTGTGCTGTGCTTTCAATGAATGCGCCCCAAAAGACAATTCAGCATGATAACTCTCCAGCAATACATTTCTACTTGGGTTCATCTTCTGATTACTTGGGCTTTGGGTCTCTGGGCTAAATGGTTCGGGCAAGTGCTGACCTTTGAAGAATCCGGCATTTCCGTCCGCGTTGGGCGTCCCCTGGCGGAAGGAGGATTCAGTGTGGTTCTGCATGCTGCGGATCTCCGAAATCGAGGGCAGGCCTATGCGCTCAAGCGAATTCGGTGTCACGATGCCGAGTCAGTCCAGACTTGTCAGGATGAAGCAGATGTGCATCAAGCACTGCAACACGCCAAACCGCACAACGCCAAATACCTCATGCCACTCTATGGACTAGCTTGGTCGGACCAAAATCAGTTTTGCTACATGTTGTTTCCTCTATTCCCCCATTCACTCCGAGGTGAAGTTAACAGTCGTATCTTTTTCAAGGACCACCCAGAAAAGAAACTAGATGCTCGCATGCCGCCTTGGACAGAGTCTGTGGTGTTGAAGATGTTTAGGCATATTCTGGACGGTGTAGCGACTATGCATGAGGCAGGATACACACATCGGGATATCAAATTGGAAAACATTCTCTGCAAGGGGGGGAATCTCCAGCATTTGACGTCCCCCGTACTCATGGATTTCGGATCGGCAGGGCCACTCACCCGGGTGTTGGCTACGCGACAAGATATTCTGGAACTTACCGAAACAGCTAGTCAGCATACTACGATTTCGTATCGGCCTCCAGAACTGTTTGCCGGGGAATTGAGGGCAGGGGATGCCGAGCTGGATTACACAAAGGTGGATGTCTGGAGCTGTGGCTGTGTCCTGTTTGCCATCCTGTATGGGGCCAGCCCATTTGAAGTGGAGTTCAACCGGCGAACAGGCAAGGTGCAGATTGTAGAATGCACGCAGTTAAGGGTTCTGGGGGAAGTGCCAAAGCCTGACCGCGGGACACCGTCAGCTCAATGGTATTCACCAGAGATTGTCAATCTGGTAGACTGGATTCTCACCAAAGATCGGGTCAAACGTCCGTCTATTGCTCAAGTTAGAGCTCGTGTCGAATTCATCATGAATCCACATTCCGTCGATTGCGAGGAAAATTTGTTTGCAATGCCGAACTCTCCCTTTGCCCGAAAATGAATGCCATCCCATAAACCTATAGACAACCACCCTGCCTACGTTGTTTCCACGAAATAATATATCAACTGACTGCGCGTCATGCCATTCTCTTTAGAAGCTACGAGTAGTATATGTTTCGGTAGCTATAATTCTTCCTTCCAGCCAAATGCATCAAGAGGTGTGCTATCCGAAAAGCTAAATCCTAGGCAGCAATCAAATAGATTGGGCAAGAAACATGGGAGAGTGTTGTGTGTTGTCTATTGTTTTAGTGTTATGTTCATTGTGTTGGTACGCTTGGTATCTGGTCCAGAGCCCCTCTAGTTGTAGCAGTCTATGATGAGTCAAAAATCCCTTCTTCGGGAGGACATTCAACCTCATAAGTCGCCCTCTAGACATTCCGAGCTCTCGGAAGATACAGAGTCACCGCAGCCACTGGAGTCTTCGTTGTGCTTGTTTCCCAAGCTTCGACTTCTCTTTGGCATGCAAGGCAACCCCTTGGCAATCACGTTTCGCCATCGGTCACCTTCACAACATATGGTTCGTTCCTCTGGTGGTTCTTCTGGGATGGGTGCCAAAGGACCATTCTTTTGGAGTGTCTGAAATTGGTAGCAATATTCTTGGTAATGATTGTCGAGGTCGGAAGACATGGTTTCGAAGTGGATGAAAGCGGACATGTTGGTGGAGTGAGTGTTGTGATCTGTTTCTGCAGCAGAATTGTGAGCAGTCCCAAACAGGTCGCTTTTGTCTCCTCATCAAACTACGCGAATGGATTCCCAGAACCTTCTACTAGAATTCGACGGGGGGAACAAAAAATAAGGCCGCCCATACAGGGGTACATTGCTTGCAGTAGTACAAAGCCACCACCAGGAAGAAAACCCGTTGGTGGTGGTGGTGACTTGCTATACCTCCCTCTTATGTCCTTCTCCCAATCAACAGCCTCGGAATACACTCTTCGGACTATCTGGTGCTTGAATAATATGCCATCAAACTTGTACAATAAGTAATTGTGAAGCTCAGTTCAATCTGGTGGATATGCAATAAGCACCTCCCGACCTGCGGTATTAGAATTAACTACCGGTAGAATGAGTACGCGGTGCCGTCGCCCTACTCCTCCTACTACAGAAATTGGCTCCCTCCTTCTTCTTGTGGTGTTGATGTTGCTCCGCTCATTTTTTAACTTAACAACAACAACAAGCAAGCAAGAGTAACCCTTCTCCGTCTCTCCGAGGGACGATTATGTATGTATGGAAAAGGCACCCTACCGGTATGACTCGTACCAAACTCTCTACTACTAGTAGTACTGGCTGCTGGTGGTAGGCGTGGCACGTAACAGGTGTTATTACAAGTAAAAAAATGTACTAGTAGTGCAATGAAATAATATGATAGTATGCCAGCGAGCCCGACATGGCGCCCCACAAAGAAGAGTTTCGAGGTTTATGTTCAGCAAAGCAACCAGGAACTCAAACACTCCATACATCAAACATCAATCTATCACGCCTCCTCACTGCGAACACGTTGATGAGAAAAGAAAATCCATAGGGATCCAAATCCAAAATCCTTATACAAGCAAGGAGACGAAACAGAGGTCTGTTTTGTTGTTTCTTTTCTTCGTCTTGGCTTCGGTGACAGTACTACTACTCAACGCCATGCAAATGCTGCTCGTAGCGGTAGGAGTCTCTAGTTTCCTTAGAAAATCGAACTTAATCATCGAAAGTGAAATCTTCTTGGGATGATGGCCAAGTCTTCAGTTCTTTCCTCCTGGTATTATAATATAGTTCTGCAATGACTGTGTCAACGGTCTCGATTTTAAGGTACGATTCAAACGACAGTTGCTGCAACACAAGCGGTACTTCTTTCCTAAACCAGACCCCATGTAGCAAACGTACACGTCAATTCTGATACTGGCTGTCTCGGTCAAGACGGAGTAGTACATCCCACCTTGATTCAGTCCTATGATCCAACCTAATTGTGATTGAGACCTTGCAAACCCCCATGTGATGAGTCCATCCCAATATGAACCTCGAAAGAAATCTTTCCCTTCTGCACTCCTTCCAATGATAACATTTCGTTGACAAGTAAAACTTTCTCGTTTTGCCCCGACTGGAGAGTTACCAGGTCTCGCAGGTTGAGCACCAATACACCCAAACAATCATCCTTGCTGAAGGTATCATAGTCAAGGACACAAACGTACAGCAGTTGATCTGACCCTACTGTACAGTTTTCCAACATCAACCCCAGCTCTGCATTGCCCCAGTCAGGATCCAGACACTTTGAAATGAAACGAGTTCGGGGCCAGCTGTGTCCTTTCCAAATGTTTCGCAGCTTGCTCAGCAGAGAGACGTCACCGGAGAGCAAGTTGGAATCCCATATCAGCATAACATATGGGTCTGACGATCCATCCATATCTCCTGCAGGAAGCTCGGAGCATTTCATCTTTCGGAAGACAATATGACATCGACCAGAAACCTTCGTGCCTCCCAAGTGTTGATTGGGTATAATTTCGAAAGCCCCGCGAACCGGCTTGTGGTCTGAGGTACAAAAGCTTTCACATGACTCATATGCCAGTGGGTGGAGTTTCTCGGCCAAACCAGGAGACGACTTGAATAGGATTCGATCTGTGTAGCTTGGTGTCCGTTGCGTCTTGTACGCTGTCCCAGGTTTTCGTTCTACTTTGAAAGTCGGGGGGAATTTGCAAGGCAAAGTAGTGAAGCTTGCCAGGAGGTCTCCATTCGAAATACCCTCTTGAAGCTCATCAAAGCCATAAAGCGTAGCGAACTCTTTCGCTTCAACGAGTGCAATTGCTCGTTTCACAGAATCTTCCACATTGTCTTCGTCCTTGAAGCAAGTTCGAAAATTCAGGTCTCCCAACACAAACAGATGATGGGATGAATTTGCCACATCTAGCTTGGTACTGGTGTTTGACGTCACGGCTTCACGGAATATAGTCCGAAGGTTTTCACACCGAGCCCGATAGTACATCTTCCCTTCATGGGCAGCGAGATGGGCCGAAAGGAACGATAACTTTGTTTCTTTGTACCGAAATGTTGTGACGATGCCACCCTTGTTTGCAAGTACATTTCCAATTCCAGTGTTTGAACCAGAAATTGATATATTCGTAATTGAGTTGGCGACTCGTGCCAATGCCCACAGGTGAAGCCGCATTTGACCTCTTTGCTCATCTACGATTTGAACATATGCATCACCGAGGATTTCTTGCACCAAATCACGCAACTCCGCCGTACTCATATCATCCATTGCATTCAATACTTCTTTTCCCGTGAGAGCTGACCCATTGATATCTCTAGTACTACCCACAGCCTTCCAAGTTGCCTCTTGCATACCAATCGCGACGACATCAAACATATCTGATGGCATCTTGCCAACATCTTCCAGAGGTGTAACCCTCAAACATCGCCCACCAGCTGGAATCCAGCTCTCCATAGATTCTCTTGTTGGAGCGGCATTGCCCATATTGGCAGTGCAAACTAGCAGTCGGAGCGGATCTGTATCAGCTGTACTGGCGGGTCTGTTCATGGCAGAGGGCCTGTCGGCCGAGACCGCACGGCCCGATCGCTGGAAGTCCTCCGGGTTTCTGACGGCCTTCAGTATTTTGGGTACAACATAAATGCACATGGCAAAGAAAGCGTCGAGACTGTAATTGCAGCTCATAACTGCACTTGACACGCTTCCTGGAATGGCATCCGAGAAGTCGATGTAGTTCAAAACCAGCCGAATAATGACGAACAAAAAGTGGGAGTATACCATCATAGCAAGTGTTTTGGAATCATTCAGCTGTTTCATAACATCACGGGATTGGAACGCTAGAACTGATGCAATCAGAAGAAGCAAAACTTGCCACACAATGTCCACAAAGCTGAACGAAGAGTTGCTTCTGGAGCACTCAAGATCAACTTCTATCAGGGTAGCATCCCCTCCTTTACTCACGCGGTAGCTCTCGACTCCTCTAGAAGCTTCCATGACGGTCCACACGAGAAGAGCTGTGACCACAAAAGCAAATACAACGGCAACCTGCAACATCATCCTGCCTCGGGTAACGTTCACTCTGCGAAACTTCTTTGATGACCTGATTAACCGATTGATTGCGGCAGTTTTGACCAAGACTGGAACCAGCTCGATTGTAAAGCCAAGGAGAATAAGCCATACGGACCCGACGCAAATACCGAAGGAAGGTGTATATGTCATCAAAATGGCACCACTGGCAATGAGTAGGAATCCAATCAAAATCAGCTTCAAAAAAATTGGTTGTGCGTACACCATCGCTTCAGTGTTCTTATATTTTTCACAGATGGATATGCACACAATGGCAATTCCACAAACAATTCCTCCGAGGACCCGTGCAAATATCAAATATCCAGAGCGATAGTCACTTCGAGATACAACTGTGCGAGGATATCCTGTAGGAAGCAAGTCACGCACATTGTCGAGGTTTTGAACAATCCATTCACAGACGGCATCTCGTGCATCATAGCCATAGGGGTCCAACTTTTTCGAAGCCCACTTGCTCATAATCAAACTCAAATCCAAGTTGTTAATCTCGATGTTGTTGTAGAATTCATACGCAGGTGACCTCTCTGCATCAGATATAGATCGATCGTACGAGTGTTTCTGAAGGTTTGAAGACACCAACCGGCGTATAGCTTGGACATCATCGCCACAAAATCCCCTTTGATCACCTGCCCTTTCCAGCAGTGACTCAGAACAACGTTGCTCTTCCGTGGTTTTGTAGACAAGGCATTCCTGTGTCGGAGCGGGGAAAGTAACGTAGACAAACTCGTATTCGGTCCTTAGAAACTCCACAGACAATGCTTCGGGCTGATACCACACCATTGCCACATGTGACTTGGTGGCGTTTGCTGCTCGCCAGATTTGCATCATGCTCACATCCGAGTAAGAACCCGTGGGCGGCAAGGGGCCATCAGCTTCCAATCCGACAATTCCACTCCAGTATAGCTCTTGGTCGATTCTTGTGGACCACGTGCAAGGCGGTCTTACCAAATGACCTGTACAGCTCCCAGGGAGGGCTGTACAATCGTTCTTTGGAGAAGGCTGAAAAAAACCAGTATACAAACTCTCGCTGAAATACAATCCTTGCTCGTCCGAGTTTGGGAATCTCTGGGCTGTATCATCGGCAGTGGAGCAATTGGAAGTAGATACTTCTGCACAATATTCTAGCCATGTGGTTGGACGTTGAAAGACTTCGGCTAGCAGTTCTCTTCGTTCTTCACCTGTATAGCCATGCCAGGAGGCCAGTTGAGGGTATTCTGAAAGTGTGTACGCCGGTAGGTGCAGCCCGTTCTTCCCCAGCAGACCATTGGCAGAATCAGGATCAATAGCGTCGTTATCAATGAGATATTCATATTCTATTTCTTGACCTGTCCAGACCTCGGGCAGAACGTGGACACACTGTGAAGAGGTCTTGGTACAATCCACAAGTCGATTCCCGCGCTCAATCGCTTGATAAGGATAAGCAATGTCAGAGTAAATAGTCTTGGGAACTGCTGAGTAAAAGGATGCATCACCGGTTGTGGCTGTTGTAAGACCCACTGTTGCCGGAACCTCTGACACCTCCATCATGAGTACCTGATAAATCCACGCTTCAAACACACCAGAATCCCAATTTCCTTGATGAATACGCACTTCAGGGTATTCAAGTGACGGTCTTCGACAAAGAACGCCAACATCACCAGGGGAATCATCGGAATTGCAGAGACGCTTGGCATATTCATCCCCCAGTTTGGAGTACAGGCAACCTTGTTGGAAAGGGTTGGAGCATACCTTGCTCTCTACCAAGCATTTGGTATGTGTAGAGTTGTACACTTCTTGGCAGAATGCGTCTGACTCACATGCAATATCCGCTGAAGCTAGCGTGAAGGCTGCTACCACCCAAAGGAGGAGGCTTGCTACCATGATTCTCCTGGTGGCTTTTGGAAGCAACNATCGTCTGCGTCGTTGTCGTTGTTTTTGTTCTTTCCTTTGCTCAGCTCTCTCAATGCATAAAACATAGATGATATGATGTATTGGGTCTGCCAAAACTCCATGTGCCAATTCAATATCCCTGTATTCCTAGCGGCAATGCCATCTTCCAGGCTACTACAAACAACTTCATCAGGTAGCGCAACAGTCGCAGTCACATCCTTCTCGTACGATACGACAAACTTCTTCCTACTCTCGAGCTTCCCCTGAAGAAAGGCATCTTGTAGTGCTCTATCTCTGTTAGCAACGAGCTCTAGACATCACGACATCACTGTTTATTCATCCCCTTTTTCTCCTTGTTTCTTTCGTAGACGAGCCCGTTCTTGTTTTTGGTCTTTTGACGCTTTTCGGCTGCTTATTGCTGTTTCATTCCAGATTTGGACTGTTTTCCACTGAGCAGAGCATCCAGTGTTCTTTCAAGCGTTTCCTGGCAATCTTGCGGTTTGCTGAATGGATCGAGTGTCTTGACACTCTACGCGAAGGTTGGTTGAAATATGCACCAGCATGACCCGATTGCTTGTTTTGCTAATATTCTGTCCACCCCGACCTGATCCGCGCACAAAGGTCTCTTTCAAATCGTCCTTCAACGACTCGATATTGACCTTGGTGGCCGTCATTCGGTTGGCATGCATATTCTCCATTCCATCTGCAATTTCCAACAGAATAGTTTCTCGGACATCCGGCTTGGGGCACATCGCAACCCATTCCGAGAGACAGACGGTCGAGCAACCAATATTCCGAAGCCTTGACGCCCTTTTGCAGACGAGGCCATGAAGAATCCACGGGTATGTCGATTTGCGTCAATTTTGGTCGAATCAAGGTAACAGCATCTTGGACAAACGTCACTAAGGGTGACTCGGAATCCGAATCAGAATCATCATCACCTTCTGGCTCCAGCAGTGCTGAAGTCATTTGTTGTAATGTTTTGTATTCATCGTCCCCCAATAGTTCTTTGATTTGTACAGCCAACAATCGTTGCCGTTCTCTGGTCCGTTCCAGATTCTGATTCATATCCTCTTTCCAGCTTTGATACGATTCCATCACTCGGAGAATTCCCGGTTGGGCACCAAACATGAATCGATCCATGGTTCCGTCATGTCGACCCCAAACCAACCTGCCTTGATACAAGAGTTGAAGATGACAAGGTTCTGGTGGGAGACTCTCGTGTGCTATTCGTTGATCTGTTTGGGATGATTCCATAAGGTTGGCTCCCCCCACCATGCAGCATTCATGGGAAGATGATTCCCCAGCATCGACAGTAGGAATATGCCGAACACTCTGGGAGGTAGTACTACTTTGTTTGCGACTCGGGGTATCGGGTGGCGATGCATGAACCAATTGAAAGTCATGTGAGAATGTCTAAAGCTCTGTGGCCAGTTGTAGTATCACGGACTTCACCTCCTTCTTTAGAGAATCCGAATATGTCACGGAAGTAAACTGTAAAAGGGCTTGCATGAGATTAAACTCCCGAGCCATTCGATGCCGATTCTGGGGTACCATAGCAAGGTGAAGCAAGGTTCGGACCGCAATTTCCCGGAGTTGGTAATGTCCTTCCGTCCTGTCGCCTGCATTATGTACAAGTGATTTCAAAGTCGGCGAAGTTGCAAGAATCCCCAAGTTACATTGCTCCAACGAGAGATCCAGAAATGTGCCGCAGACAGTTTCTCTGGTCACCTTCGATGAGTCCGGTGCGGCACCAATGCGTGCCAAAGCCTTCAGGAGTTTCTCTTTTCGAGCAATTGCAGCCCTATTTTCAGGATATGACGATTGTTCTTTCAATGCTTTGGCCATGACCATCGGTTCAACATTTGGACTCGATACTAGTTGAGAAAGCGCCTCCAGGATCGCCTCGTGTTGTGGCATGGCAGCCTTCATGAGACCAGCATATCGTGCAAATGCTTCAGCAGCTTCGGCACGCACTTCATGATTATCATCGTACAAAGCTCGATGGGACAAAATGTTCATCAACTCTCGATCTTGTGCCATTAGTTGCACCAAGGTATCTCGGGCAAAGAGCCTCAAAGTTCGAATTGCTCGTTTGCGTACCACATCGTCTTCTTCAAACACGGCATATCGCTTCAAGAAATCCACCAACATCCCATCCCCGTGAAATACTATTAATAGGCAAGCATCAGCATCCATGGCTAAACTGACAAACGTATTCAATACATTTCTTCTTGTCGATTTGGAGTCAATGTTGGTCATCCGAATGAGAGCATTTAGGATGTCGGATCTCTGTGCCAACATGGGCCTTGTGTGACAGGAAAGTGCTAAGTTTCGAAAGACAGCCGACAAACGTTCATCTATCTTGAGACCACCACCTGTTGTTGAGGTCAAGAACTCTACCAATCCTGGTTGTTCCATCACACGGCGACGACATGCCTCATCAAAGTATGTGATATTCTTAAGCAAGCCCAACAGTTCATTGAGTGCTTGTTCGTCATAGTTTTGAGAGGGAAACGCAGATGTAACTTGTTGCAAAAGGTGCTTATCTCTCAAGAGTAAAGAGGTACCAAAGGCAGAGGAGGAACAGGAATGCCAAATGGACAATACCGGGAGAACAGCTCCTCTTTGCAACGCCCTAGGTAGCACCACAAAAAAATCTGGATTTGTCTCCTGAAGTGACTTTTCGTCGCAAGTTTCAGAAGAAACGCGATAAAACAAATCCAATGCCATACACAAATACGCAACCTCTTCCTTGGTAGCTCCATGACGGTGCATTACTAACATCAATTGAGCCTGAAGGGCTTGAATCACCCCGGATCGCACCAAAAGTTGAACCAATCCAGGATCGCAACGATATATCCGAGTAGAAGCATGGTACCCTAACCAATTGAACAGTCGACGAAGAACATCCAATCGCTGCGTTGTTGTCACCGTCTCCTGAATTGCTGAAACAATTTCCAAAACGTCTTGGTTCCTGATGGCTTCCAAACGAGCCCTTTTGGCAGGGGATGCTTGGGGCATCATCGTGCTGGTGCCCAACTATGAGTACTATGAAAGTACGACTTTGAAGACGTAGAGAGAAACACAGTAATGGCGGTGTCGTTCAATATGAGGGGGAAAGTTCCTAGTAGTATGAAGGTGAGCGGTCAAAGCGTCAATGCCATACTGAAGTTGTGGTGGTGCGACGTTTTTTCAAAAACCCCGCCATACGTTGTCTGCCGCCAGCCTACCATGCTCTAACTACGGGACAGCCTCGGACAGGTAATTGACGTTACATGTTTGTTTTAGTCGCAGGAATCGACGTTGTGGGACTGTCACCACCAACCACCGCCAAACGCCTCGTTTACCAGCACGAGGCACCATGGAGGCGCTGCAGGAAACATGACTCCTCCATCACCACAGCTTCCCGTAGCGGATATCATTAGCAAGTGCGTAGCCGAGGCCCTATACCAAGTGTGTGGAGGGGAATATTCAACTCCAGAACAACGAAAGCAGCTCCTAGAATGGGCTCGTGGCTCCATTGTCTTTCCCAATTCCGATGCAGACTCCCCTGGTGGCAAGCCTCATGATGTAGAAGTCCGCATCGCCCTATCTTTATTCCATCGACTGAAACGAGGCTCGAGTGATAAGAAAATTCAGATTGTTTCAGACTATGGAATCACAAGGGCAATATCTTCACCTGTCGAATTGGGTGGCAGGCTTGTCCTGCCCCTCGAAGCGGCTTGTCGAAAGCAAGGGGTAGCACAGGATGTTCGACTTCAACCCTCTGGTATATTGGCAATTGTCACAATCAAGCGTTCACTGGTTCTGAGAAAGGCAGGAAAACTTCCTTGTCCTCACTGCTGCAAATGGTGTCTTGGTTCCAAGGGACTGTGGTGGCATCAACAGCAGAATCACCAAGTGGACCATGCTGAAGCTGCCACTGTGGCTGCCGCCTCTACCGACACACTTGCTATAGTTCCATATAACCCCGAGTTCCAAAGAAGCTTGTTCTCGACAGTAGATCGTGCTCCTAATGGCACCCTTCGGTCTGTTCCAATCAACACCGATGACCCTCTCGAGTTCGTTAAGAATGGAGATTTGGCAGGGCTTTGTCAAGCGGTCAAGAACGGATATGCACCAGCGACGGTGCGGGATGCCAAGGGTTCGTCGCCGATCCTTTGGGCTGCTGGGGGAGGGTTCTTGGAATTGGTCCGCTACTTGGTGGATGAATGTCAATGCGATCCCTCTCAAACTCAACGTGCCAAGAGATCGTTTGGGGGTCGAACGCCGCTTCATTGGGCGGCACGAAACGGTCACTTGCCTGTTGTGCAATACTTGACTGAGGAATGTCAAGTCAATGTCGATGCCGCCACAACAGATGGGACCACTGCCTTGGGGTGGGCTAGTTGGCAAGGTCAGTTGCCTGTCATGAAGTTCCTCGTGGAACATGGAGCAGATATTCATTCAACCAATGGATTTGGTTGCAATGCCGCATTGTGGTGTTCCCAGGGAAGTTCCAATGTAGAAATTATGGAATGGCTTCAGACACAGGGATGCAAAATGACACAGGTGAACCACAATCGACATGGAGTCCTTCATAAAGCTGCTCAACGAGGACAAGCCGATGTGTGCAAGTGGTTCTATCAAAAGTGGATCTTGGTGGATGATCCATTGCCGCCTCAGAATTCTCCAGAACTTTGTTTGTTTGGACCCGATGAGGAACAGTGCTGTCCATCCGATCTGGCGGGTATGGAAGGTCATGCGGATTTGGCGAAGGACTTGGCCCAACTGGAAATGAAGGCCATACAGAGACTCTCCAGGAAGCAAGAACTGGATTGTGATGTATCACTACCAGACTGGTTAACAAAGGATGGCCATGACATGCGTCCATTGTCAGAAAAAGAAATGTATCTATGGGAGGCTAAAAGTGGTATTCGGCGTATGCAATGTAGCTTTTATCAGTCCAGGAAGTGATGAATGCATAAAAATGGAATTGCCAATTCATTGTAGCCTATTCCGTAGGTTTCCAAGGATTACAAGATGCTTACTATACATAGGTTGCGGGAAGTGAAGCGTCGGACAGGCAGGAGGAACTCGGACGTTGACGGGCAGTTCCAGGATCCAGCCTCCCACCGAGACAAACTCGCCGTTGCACAATCCATTGTTCCCTTGAAGTTGCCAGTAACTTGCGATCAACACAATGAGTTGGGCAGCTGCCAACGCTCGCAAGCGCAAGCACTCTAGCAGCGGTGACAATGCGGGAGGAGTACCATTCAGCCCCACTCGGGAAAAGAAGAGATCCACAGAAACGGTTGAAGCAGCGTTGGCTCGCTTGTCCAAGGCCTACACTTCGGCAGTAGAGTGCATAGCTGCCTTGTCTAAAACCAATGCTCTCATGAAAGATCCTCCCACCGGGAATCAAGAGGAAAGTCTTGCCATGATTCGAAAGGTGGCCAAGGCTGCGCGGTCGACGTTGGAGCACGCAATTCTAGCTGATCCACTCATTGTGCCACTCGTCCCACAGTTACGAGAAACCATGCTGGGCTTGGCAGGAGGTGACTCCAACCAGTGGGCATTTGTCACAGACAAGAGACCAACGCCTCCCGTTTTGTCTTCGGGGGCCCATCGATCGACGGTCCGAGAGTTAGCCTATTTGGCTCTTGTCAATTATGCAGATCTCCTTCAGACGTGTTCCCTTTCACTACCATCGCCACAGTCAACCGCCACGACCACAGTTCCAGTGATAGACCGGGGGGTGATCAAAAAGCTAAAGTTCTGTCAAGAGGTGGATTGTTGGGGCTCCGAGTCTCAAGAGGTAATTCAACGTCTAACAGTGACGGCACTTTGTGATGCATCCGCCCTGGATGGCACCGACCCGACCATGTGGCTCAAACTAGCCGTCGCCTCTAGAGGATTGGAGAAAATTGACCAAACTAGTACCAACTCAATGGTTCAGTCAAGATACCGCTGGTTACAACGGTATGCATTGGAACGGGGAACTCAAGCGCGCCCCTCGCATCTCCCCCCGAATCGGGCTTTGCAGAGAGCGTTGACAGAACTTTTGGCAGCGTCGGACCTTCCTGAATATATCTCTGCTCGGGAAACGGAGAAAAAGACTATCAAGTTGGTTTTAGATCTGCCTCGATATTCTTGGTCCGTCCTTGGAAGGATGCTGATCAAAGCATGTAGAGAAGGGAACGACTTTCACATTGATCGCCATAGGCACATGGTCACTTCTTCCCTGGATGACTCGCGAGTCTCGTTTGGTTCTCCCGCAATCGATCTATGTATTTCCCCTATGCTTGCTCTTCCTACCAATGTTCTTGGAATGATATGCTCCTTCCTCGAAAACAAGTCCATTTGGCGCTTCGAGGCTACCTGTCGTGCCTTGTCTGCTTCCATTCTGTCTGCCAGGGCATTAATGGAAGAGGGGAGAAATACCAAGCCAGTCAATGACACGAGCATCGCCAACAATGCTACTACCGACGCTGCGAACAAGGAAGAACTAACTGGGGATCCAGCTACTACAACAATTACTACTACAAAAAACGATGAGAATCCCACCAAAGTTCGCAAGGACAGTGTTGGAGACGACAACAAACTGCCCAAAGAGTTTCAAAGATCATCCAAACGTTTGCGTTCCCAGCAGATTTCGTCGGGGAAAAAATCTGAACGCTCCTCGAGGCGGCAATCCTTTGAGTATTGTTTCCTTGCATCCGTTGACAACACCACTGCAGAAGAACATTCCAAGCAGTTGAGAGCTCTCGAGGTAGTTGCAGAAGCTCGCCATTTGTTCCCACCGAAGAGTAGTTCTGATGCTGTTACCAAATCGGTCCCCAAATTGGAAGGTAGTGCTGCTTTGGAGTCGAGATTGGTGGAAGCAGAGGAACGGATCGGTGACGCCTCACTCACGTCGTTTGCTGAGTGTTGGAGTGGACAGAACTCCGGTCCTGCCGACTTACTCTCGAAATACTTGCTGCACGTCGCTGTGAATGTAGCTGACGTGTTTGCCAGTGATCCTGGGGGTGCTGTGGTACTTACCAGCTGCATTCTGTCTTGTAAGTGGGATCGGTGTGAAATTTAGCTGTTGTTGTCTTTGATTGATCGCCTCACATCATTCCCCATAGGTTTTGAAGTGATTGCTACTCGAACTGGATTTCATCGCCAGGTTGTTCAAACATTCTACGAACCGCCCAAGACGACGGGTGATGTACAGAAAAGCTTGGAATTGCTTGCTGTCGATGTAGTTCATGCCGAGTTGCTTTTGAAGCAGTGTGATAGGTACACCCCGACTCACATCGAATTTGACGATGATTCCAATATTGTTACCCTGTTGCTACCACTAGTGGTGGAGGCTGCCCGGGAACTGCAAGAAACCCTCGACGGTATGAACGATGGAGACAAGCAGCATCTTGATTCCCAGTTTCTCTCATTGAAGATTCGCACTCATTGGCTCGTCGCTGGCTATTTCTTATGGCGTAGCAGGGTCTCAAAGTCAGTTTGGGAAGCAAGAGAGGCAGAAGAGGAAGCCGTATGTTCGATTAGCGATGGTTTGCAGATATTCGAGGTTTTGGATTCACGCAAACCGCAAGTCATCAAAACCCCCCATCTTGTCTCGCCTGGTAGGACTGAACCCTACTGGAAGGAAATATCAGCACTCACGTTGACGAAGTACCGGGATGAAGTTCAAGCTGCTTCGGTTGTGTCACATGTCAGACAAAAGTTCCAAATGATTGTGACAGCGCTGGATAGGTCACGGAAAGAAGGAGACGAATCGTCCGACATCCCTACTGATGATGTCAAGGCCCTGTCAGAAATTGGTGCCATTCTTCTCAAACGGTACAACGCTGATGACAACGAAAATGATTCGAAATACCCAGAACTCATTGACGATTTTCTTGAATCATATGGCGACAATTTGGAACATTCTCTCGAAGAAAGAAAGGATATGATACTCCCATTGGGGCACAGTATTGATATTGACTTTCTTGTTCAGTTCCCCAGCCCGAGTGTACTAACGATTCTTGTCCTGTGTTGGAAAACGAGCAAGATGAGCAATTACCAACTTTGTGAGCTACTCTCGAAGTTGGTTTTGGCCACCCGAAAGCTCCACTCATCCCTAGTTTCAAGAATGCAACAACTCAAAAGGACCGGGCCAAGAAATACTGACGACGATTTTGACGATAGCGATGTGTCAGTAGATAGCGAAGATCAGTCAGAAGATCGCAATCTCTCAACAAAATCTCCCGATGAAAGAAAAGCAGTGCAATGTGGGTCGTTGATGGCTTTCCTGCTGCATCGAATTCATTATCTTTTTGAAAATCAACTTGAAGACGCTGATAAGATCGAGTTTGGCAAATCGTCAGATTTTCATCAAACGCTAAAAGTTGCTATCAAGTTCTCATCCGAGTGGTTTCATTCTTCTGGCGACCTGATTGACCCAACTGACGACACTGATCAGTTGGTTGTCTGCGCCGTAAAAGCACTGGTGGAAGGGCTCCAAACATACGTACCAGCTGATTGTTGCCAGTCGGTCGAAAAGATTGTATTCAAGGCGTACATGCAAAGCCTAATCTCACAGCGTAATGCTTTGAAAGGCCTCCTCAAAAATCACGGCGACAGGTCTACTCGTATCTCCAAGCAAAAGTTGTGCTTGCATCGCACTGAATATCTTGGGCTTCTTGCAGTTGAAACAGCCACCTTGTTGTCGCAGTACCTTGGATCTGTGGATAATCTGACATTTTCCCCATCACCTCTCTTGAGAGTTGAGGCTGGATCGAATGGTATTACTAAGCCGGAGTGGATCATATTTGTGGAGGCAGTATTGTGGCTTTGGAAGTTTGCCTCCCAAAACTTTGAAACTAGCAATACCCAGCCAGCTGTGGCAGTCTGCAGTTCTTTCGATCGTCCAATCGTAAGAGCATTGCGTCTCCCTGTTGCCACCCTTGTGGTGGGCCTGTGTGGCACGTCATTGTCGCCAGGAAAAAGCCTCCTTACAGATTCAGATGTACCCCTTTCACTGTCGGAGTTCCTGGACTCAGACGCCAGCGCCAATTCTTGGTCGTCAGAAGAAGAGAAAGAAGAGAACGACCGCTCTGATAAATTGAAGATTTCCCTGAGAATGATCTGTCATGCTGCTCAAACCATGCAGCTAGTCATCGACCATATCGATGACAAGACGGTCAATCTTTATCCGCCACATTGTGAACACATTGGAAAGTATGGTCCAATTTTCCCCATGATCGTCACTCGTGTTGCCAATCTTTTCGCGGACACACTCCTTCGGAACTTCTGGGAAACAGAACAGGAAAAGGAGGGAGCATTGTGGGCAGAGAAGTATCCATTTCGCACCCAAACGGTGGGGGAGAAGATAGATGGAATTCTCCACAAATCATACAGGTGGCAATACGGGTTCGCACTTGTCAGTGAGAAGAATCACATCCAGAGCAGTGGGACAGATTTGGCATCATCAGTAGCCCCGGTAGCTGACTTGTTGACAGTGGGATATCAACTGGAAGGTATTGCGGCTGCGGGACAATTATATCGGTGCATCTCAAGAGCTTATGCTGGTGGTCGACGGACGCCACCGAAAGCAGCACTAGAGCTGGTATCGTCGACATTGCCACGACTAGAAGCCGACGAAAGCAGCGAAGCCTTGCGCAGGTTTCTGTTTTCGCCCAAGACACCTGATCTGGAACTAGATCAAATTGAAAACTTGTTTGAGAAGGGTGATGGCTGGGACACCCCATTTGAAACAATTCGAAGACACATTTCAGAACTCTCGACCAAGGGTGAAACAGCAACCGACCGCTCTCCCATGGACGATGAGGTACTTCGGATTAGGAAGGGTATCCTTGCCGAGCTTGCGGGTGGGTCTCTCCCAAGTGCTTCACCTGAACTGAACAAGAAGTCTTCAGATTCAAGCGAAGACGACAGGGCACTGACATCCAAGGCAGAAGAAGCAATTTCGAGGAAAATTGAGGCCATCCTTGACGATCTTTGTCTCGGAGGGATGGATGACGTTGAAGGATGGTATCGAGCTGCGCAATGTGCAAACATGAAGGCTGAACTCGTCGCAGATAGACTGGGCTTGTCGAAAGGATTCAGTCGCAATACAAAATTTGCCGTGCCCGTACCAAAGCCACCCCCAGTAGGATTGTTTCCTCTGGCAGAATTGGAGAGCGCAGAGGAAGAACAAGATATAAAACTCCAGGCGAATTGGATTCCACATGTTGGAGAAGACTTGTCCATATACACACGCTTTTGCTGGTCTTCAATTGCATCTCTCAAAGAATGTTCCGAGGTTGTCAGCAAAACTGTGAAAAAGACCACTCAGGAAGGCAACAAGGAAACTAGGGCTCTTGTGAAATACATGGCCTCGCTTCAACGGAAAGGTGATATCCTTGGTTGGCAGGAGACTTGGGGTGGCCTTTTTGTGTGCGCACTTCGAAAGCTTTCGGTTCGTATGACATGTTTGGCCATGTTTGTCCTTCAGAACAGGGGGATCAAGTCAATGGAAGACCGCACGCTGTTCTCAGAGCTTTCAGAGTCCGTTGGAATTATAATGTATTCCGGCATTATGGCATCACAGGAATATGGATTCCCAATTCGTGTGATCGGGAACAAAAGAAAGCGACATTTGGCAAGGACAGCGAAAATATGTTTCGATTTTGCTTCGCAAGTTACCAAGCAGGTCAATGATGCAGGGGTTCCTGACGAGGAAGCTCCCGCAACCTGGGATCTCGAATTCATGGTTGGAAAGGTACGTCTATGTGAGTATGGAAGTGAACAAGCTGGTTGCAACTCTAATCGCTTGTTATGGCTACAGTGCGAAGAGAAAATTGCTGGAACCTATGCTTTAGAAAGTTTTCCCGATGACAACAATGTGTCAAAGCAACTGCGTTTGTATGAAAAGCACATGGCACAAGCCATGAAACGGTACACATTAGCATACTCGCAGGCGAAGGATATTGAAGAGGAAGGCGGCCCTATTGTTGAAAAATCTGGAGGAAGTGCACATGGAAGTACAGAGGTGTTGTATCGGCTTCTCGCGACTCGACTGAAATGCTTGATTTCTGCTGTTTCTATGGGAGAAACTCACCTTGCCCAGGCCGAGGATGAAGCACTTCGGCTGACTGAAGAGCATTGGTTTAAGGCACCAGAGAACGTGGACACTCTCAAGGATGAACATGTTCGTGACAGGGTGTGGAATGTCTTGAGTGATATTGTTGCCGGTTTTGCACAGTGCCGACTCAACCACAATTACTTTCATCGGTCTGTATTCCGCCATGCTCAAGCATTAATGTGGTCTCCAGTTCTGTATGATCCAGCATCAAGTGAAGGAAGTTTGGGCAGTGTCCCCGCAACTCGGGCTTTCCAGATCAGAGGTTTGAACAATTCTACACCAGCGGCGCAGAGTGCTGCGATCGCACTTAACGTCCTATTCGACAAAAGAAGGTGCGTACAACAACATAAAAAAATTGTGGGCTCCCAAACAACACTCCTTCTCACTCTTTTGCATTAGAACGCAACTGTGTGCTGTCTGGGTCACCACCACTACAGCATCGTCGCCGTTCCAGCTCTTAAACAATGCCACTCGTAAGTATGACTCCCTTCGCGGCAAGTATATTTCTGCCTACATTGAAACCTTGCGTTTGTGCAAACGAAGAGGTGAAGTGGAAACGTTTTTGAAATGGATCGTGTCTTCCGGAAGAGACCTTCCGGGCTACTATCAGGCCAGTGCTTTAACAAACGGCAGTCAACCAACCAAGGGTCACATGTCTGATTGCCTAGTGTTGCTGGACCAGAATTCGTTACAAGAACGGGGATTTCTTACAACTATCAAGCGGCAAGCCAACGCGGCTCTGTCAGACATTTTGCGGAACGAATTGGAAGAAACATTGGACAAAACAGCCCCTGAGCTTGTCAAGAAGGTAGCCGAATACTATCTGAAACTTGCGTATGCTGGATATTTGCGATTGAATTGTAGCAAAGAAATTCTTGCTAAAACGCATGCCTGGCGATACGGAAGTACATCGTTACCCGAAGTGGATGCCCTATGCCAGGCGTACTTGGCCCGTGCCACCAGTGTTCCGGGGACGGAATCCCAAGCTCTCGAGAGAATGGACGTGAATGAGTGGTCTGGCCAAAGTCGTAAATCAGCCATTCTGGATGCTGCTCTGTCCAAATGCAAAGAACTGTTCCCAACGTTGACTGGCGCATTTTTCTCCAAGAAAGCCAATGCGAAATCGAAAAAGAAGAACGAGACAGGAGACAATGAAGCCAATGAGGGGAAAACCAAAGACGGCGGCAACAACGGAGCTCCTTCCGAAACTACTTTTGAGGTGGCAGTTCCGGCAGAATTGTCTGCCGGAGAGAGTTTCTTTACGACAGTCAAAGTGGGCAACGCAACCAAAAAGCTGAAACTGACAGTGCCTGCGAGTAATCCTTCCACGCTTCGATTCTCTTTGCCCACCGAAACTCCCAAGCAACCCACACCAACGGAGGAAGAGAAGGACGAGCCTCCTGAAATGGAATAACGATATGGTTTTGCCACTACCTTACTGTTCTACCTGTGGCTTGCTGTAAATAGCTCGAACTGCCGTAGAGGGCACCGATCCACCATCATCCGTAGTCAGTTGTTTCATCCCGAGGATCGTGCCACACACCTCAGGACCCATGCCTGGTATAGCTTGATGGTTTCCGAGCACATGCAGTGAGTATCCACGTTTGAATGCTATTGGCGTTCTGTGGCGCGCCACTGGGGTTAATCACGTGTCAGCCACGCGGCGAATTGATGCCTGGAATGCTCGTACAACTTGGTACAAAGGCTACATGCACAAGGCCTCACTGATACTGCGCTGCCTCGTACTCTTACGTACCTTCGTTCTGTTCGTGTCGCAGTCCAATCTCCGCCAAACGTCACGGAAGTTGGACTTTCGCTTAGATGTTTCGTCGTGGCGGAAAGACGACGGACAGAAGGTAGGGTTGGGTAGTAAAACGGGGACCAAGCATGAAGCGAGTTTCCGTAGTTGTGCAAGGAGTTCGAATCACTTCCCACTAGACTTCTCGTTGTCATCTGTTTCTTCTGTTGCACCCCCCGACACTAACAAGCAACAAGCAACAAGCAACAAGCAACAAGCAACAACCCACTAACCAAACAGACAGCCTTTTGAACATGTCCGTGGCACTGTCTCAGCGTAGTGACGATGATGATCCTTCTGGCAATGGAAACCCTTGGGGCGTGAATGCTTGCCCTCACATTGCCAAGCGTCGGAAGGACATGTTTGGAGATTGCGCCTTGATTGAAATCATCCATTTGCATGATTGCTTACGGGGAGCTCTCCAAGCGCTGCAGCAAGACGTTGGTGCTCTCCGAACTGCCATGTTGCACAAGAAAAGTAGCAGGTTGGATCTGTCCTCGTTGGAGTGCAAAGCCAACGGAAGATTCAAGGTTATTTGGTCCGTGTTCCGAGCGCACAGTTCTGCGGAAGACGAGTTCATTTGGCCGGCTCTGCGCAACAAAACGCAAGGTCGAGTCAAGGGCAGTCCTAAATATGTACCCAATCAACAACCAGAGACCGACGGCACCACGCCGCACACTGCTGGGGATTCCAATCCCAACACTTCCCGACCCAGTTCCCCACCGGTGTCAACGACGTCGCAAGAGGACGATGCCGTGGTGGACCAAGAGTCTTACGAGGAAGATCACGCATCGGAAGAGCGAATGTTTGAGGTGGTAGACAAGCTCTTGACACAATTGAGAGATCGATTACATACGTCCGACACTGCTAACTCGACCGAATCCAATGCACATGCCAAGGGCGTTCATGTGTCTTTGGAAGATCTCATGAATTCCGTGCATGACTTGACTTGTTCTCTGTCGGAGCACCTTATGGTGCATTTGGATCGGGAGGAAATGCAGTGTCTACCCCTAGTTGTCAAGCATCTTTCCAAGTCGGAAATTACCGATCTTGTGGGGCAGATTATGGGCAAAAGGAGTTCCGATATCATGTCTGGGATCATGACCATGGCAGTACAGAGTCTAGAGCAAGATGAGCGTCACGAGATGGTGCGGTACATGAAGCAAGCCATGGCGGGGACGTTTTTTGACAAGTGGCTTAGCATGTCGGGTTGGATGGATGATCCCGATGAGTTGGGACGGAAACGGGAGGCTCCCGCGACAGACAGCGAGGCTTCCACCAAGCGTGTCAAGGTAGAAAAGACTACCCCCGCTCCCACCACTGCAGATGCCACAGAGTCTCATAGTTCCGCATCTGCACCTCCTGACGTATCCAAGTTCTCCATGGGCGAAGTCACCAGTCAGACAGAGTTGGAACGCTTGATTCGGGCCATTGTTACAAACCCCACTTTGACCCCGCAACAAAAGAATACCACCATTCAAGGACTTAGGGATTCCGTTTGGAAAACCAACCAACGAATCAAGGACCTCTCGGGTTCGAGTACCACCGACTCGGAATCACAACCCAGGTACGCTACTCTTGTGTTCAGTGCGAAAGAGGCGTAGTGTTACTTTTTATTGCTTGATCCACTCAAAACCGTTTCTCTTTTTCAGTGCCAATGCACCTACCGAAATAGCATCTACCACGACCAAATCGGGAATCGCTCCGTCGGCGCATTTTGCCAAAGCTTCAGATGGAACCGTAGGAACCGCCAGTGAGGACATGCCCAAGTTCTCCAACAAGGAGATGAGCCCTACGTACCATGATGGGACAGGCGGGGCTGTGCTTGGATGCCCACACTACGCTCGTTCGTGCAAGTTGAGACATCCGCTTTCGGGTCGTCTGCACACTTGTCGGCTCTGTTGTGAACAGGATAGGGAAATGCCCGACGGTGACGAACCTTTGGACAGATATGCAGTGACAGAGGTGCTTTGTATGAAATGCAACGCCCTCCAACCTGTTGGAGAGAAGTGTGTCAATCCCAAGTGCTCTTCTCATGACAAGCCATTTGCGAACTATTATTGCAACATTTGCCACTTGTATGATGACAGGCCAAGGCCTATTTTCCATTGCCCCTATTGCAACACATGTCGGATGGGTCAAGGTCTGGGGATTGATTTTCGTCATTGTATGCGGTGCAATGCATGTGTAGCTTTGTCTGATTCGGAGCATCGTTGTATTCCACAGAAGCTCCAAGGCACATGCCCGATTTGCAGTGAGAGTCTATTCCAATCTACGGAGCCCCTAAGAGGTCTCAAGTGTGGACACGTGATGCATTTGTCTTGTTTCACTGAATACCGTCGGACACAACGCTACACTTGTCCGCTTTGTATGAAATCAGTGGAGGATATGTCTGAATATTTTGCTCTTTTGGATGAGGCCGTTCGCTTGCAACCCATGCCCCCTGGCTTCTCGTCCACTTTCTGTACGATTTACTGCCAAGACTGTGAAGCGACCGGTGATTGTTCATACCACTTTGTAGGTCTGAAATGCCAACATTGTGGGTCCTACAATACGAGGGAACTGTCTCGGACGCACCGCTTGAACACTCTATAAATTAGGCGATTTTTAGTTCGTGTATAAAAATGCAAGGAAAATCGAACTAGAGAATTGATTCCACGTCAGGATTTGGCTTTCTTCCGGTTCCTTTGATAGCGGCTCGTCGCGCCTGGGCTACCTCAACGATATTACATTCATCAAATTGTTCTGCCCGCACCAAATCAACTTCTCCAGGTTCCAGAGGCATTTCCCCGTAAATTTGTGCATAGCAGGCTTCGCTTCTGCACCGCAATATGCAATTCATGGACTCTTCAGGTAAGAAATCCACCAAGCAAAGGTCTTCACATTCGATTCGTTGAGCATGCATGTCCATTTTGGAAGTCTTGCGTCTTTTGCGGGCATCTACTACGGGAGCTAACCACAAGAGTATCAAGAGAACCATCAGTATTTTCACTGCTAGAACAATGTACTTGTAGTCTCCCGGCGATGATGAAACTTTTTGTGGACGCTTTGGCAGAACCATATTTTTTCGTTGGGTCGATAGATTGAGAACTAACACCGCTGGAATAGTCTGTTTCGACTTCAAACTCCTGTTGCTTGCAAAACAGAGAAGTGGCAGTGGATGTTGATGCGAAAGGATTTTGGTCGTTGGGAATCATCCGCTGAGCAAACAGGAGTGCAATCGTGACCCAAAGCTAGAAGGCCGTTGCTGCTGCCCTCTAGTCTTCATTTCATACTGCTACGCTATTGTGAATTATGATAATATTGGCGGCATAAGCCAGGATCTGAGAATACCGAGAAACGAAACTAGAAAATATTCGCTTGGTCGTTGGACTCGATGCAGCCCCATAAGTTATAGACCCAGGCACTCTACAGGATACTATGGTTTGATGCTCTGGACCGGTGAAGGGACTACCTAGGAATAGTGTATTAATCCTCATCATCTGAATCGGGGCCATCTCCGGCGACAATTTCCGGAAAGTCTTCATCGTCATCCCCAAACTCGGGTTCTACGTCCATCGATTGCTCATTGGAATCATCTTTCTCGTCCTTGGTAAGCTTCATATCTTCCTCTCCCATTGATGTAGTTTCACCAACAGATTTTACCTTTTCTGACTCAACTGGCACGACTGCGTGGTTTTTTGAATTCTCTTCTTCAGGGACTGGTAGCTCCTTTTCAACTGCTACTTGAGGTTTTTCCTGTTTCGCAGCGGCAGGCTTGGGTGTGGACGTTTCCACCATTGGTTTCACTTGGGTTTTGGTCTTCTTTGTTTCCATTCTGGGCTCTTCTTTGCTGCGTTTTCGTTTCTCAGCTGCAGCCTCTAATTCGACCTTTTCCATTGCCTTTTGTGCCGCGGCACGTTCCTTCTCGACTTGCTCCAACTTTGCTCGAAGCATGGAAGCGGACGTCTCAGGTGCCCCTGAGGCTTTCCCTTGGGATTCCGGGGGAACTCTAACTGCATTGACTAGTGCTGGGGCTCGGGGCACTCGGAACTGATTACAAACAAGGAGTGCATCCCTCGCTGCCAAGCCAACGGTTTCATCGCCTTCTTGCAAGGCCTGATGGCATGCCAATTGTAGACTGTCAACCAGAGAGCTGGCACCCCCGTCGTTCCAAGGCACAACCACACTGCTTCGCGCCAAGTCAAATACCTTTGCTCGTACCGACCACCAGGAGAAAACATCTCCTAACTTGGAGGTTGAGGGTTGAGAGAGGCAGTTCAACACAACCGAGTCAATCATTGCACGGATAGATGGACCCAAATAACCTCCTGCGCTTGAGAGTGCCCCTCGTAAACAATCCAAGCAGGACAAACTGGTACATCAATTGTTGAGAGTAGTAGGATCGACCATTGCCAAACACACGACCAAAAGACTTACACATAATCCAGGCGTTCTTCAGTGTTTCCCCAGCACTCATCAGAGTTTATTGCGTTTTCAGTGGTTTGTTCAATCAAACATCCTACGACTAGGGCCAGGGCCATCTCCATATCGCTGAGGTTGTCGCCAGTGGTCCGTGTAGAAGTATTTGTCTTGGCTGTACGATCAGAACCAAAAGACAAAATCACTCGCTGGAGTGATTGCACAGATTTGGTTCGCATGACAACGGACAAATGAAGCCAACGCCGCTTCTTTCCTTCTAGTTGCACTGAACTTGCGGGATCCATTACTCTTCGGACACCCTGGGAACAAGATGTAAGCAATGAGGCATAGGAAACTCGAATAATTCTCTTGCCATAAGGAAACAAGATGGGCCCCCCCAAGGCGGTGAGCAGAGATTCCAGAATCATATGGCCGATTCCTTTGATAACATTGGCCAACTGGAGGGCAATCGCCCGAGAAGTGACGTATCCGCCATCCACTGTTTCGTCGCGAAGACGCTTTTTTGTGCGATAGAATAGGGACTCCGCTGACATTGGGTAAGACAAGAAAGATTCGACCACATCCAACACTGTTTCGATGGGAACGCAAGTGTCGACTGGGATGGAATCGGATGGCGAGACACTGAGACTATCCATCAATAAAAGGTTCCTGACGCACATGGAAGTTCCACGCAACAATACAACAAGCGCATCTACCCGTGCTTGCGGTTCGGAAAGGGTCTGCTGGATACAACGATGCCACTGCTGAACAACGGCATTTGCCTCCTCTGACAAAGGGATGGTGTCGAGGCGGATGGAAGACTTGCCCACAGGAGCAATTGAATCTACAAGTCGGAATAGGACCGACGACAGGTCCGCAAATGCACCGTTCCACAAGTCTGCTGGCGACTTGCGATCAATTGCCCCAGCAAATGGAAGTGAAGTAAACAAATGAGACGCGGCTTGCTGGACAGAATCCATAGGAGCAGAAAGAAACTGCCACGAAATAGATCGCAGCTTTGAGAGGAGATCTGTACTCCTTGACAGTTTTGTTCCAAACAAGTTGACGTATAAAGAAGCAGCTTTGAAGCAAGAAACCAAAGGTGTGACGTGTTGATCGTCATCGAGCATTGCATTTGCCAGACAGACATTCAGATTTCCCTGAGATAATTCCGATTGAATGGATTGTACTCTAGAAACCAATCCTGATAGAATAGGCTTTCCTGATTGAACGAGGATCTCATACTCAGCAAGAACAGATGAACTTGCCGCTGATTCTTGGTTGCCTCTTTGCATATGTTGGCCAATAGCAGTACAAATTTCAGCTGCCAGTGCTACCAGAAGGTTCGTTTCTGCTCCCAATGAATTTGGTTGACTATTTAGGATTCGAGTCAAAGCCGAAAACACAAGGGTTTCGGACTGAGCTGCCTGAACCTGTCCGTTCTCCACATCGGCGTGGCTTTTGGACTTGGCCTTGGAATTGTGGACTGCTTGAGATGGCAAACTCCTTGACGACAGAATTCTCTGAGCTTTATCAGTATCACCCAGCAGCAACCCTCTTCGCGAATACATTTCGATCAAGGAATTCATCAACTCCACCGTCTCTTCCATGATGGCGTCGTAAGACTCTGGGTTGTTCTCTAGTTGGCGTGTCAAGGTCAAAAGGCGTTGTCCAGGAGTCTTTTGAGTGTCCACATCATTGTCAGATGAAGTTTGCTTGGAATTTTGTTCCGGAAACGGAGGATTGATACTCGAGACGACGACCATAGTTCAACAACACAAGAAAGCTGCCTCCAATTCTGTGAATTGACCCTAGCAGGAACAAAAGGATGAATGGCTCTCGCCAGTCACTAGTTTTCATTCTCGAATCACATCAAGGCCAGACGTACGTCCGATTAGTTCCACGTGAAAGTCTCTCACCCACCCAGAGTTAGTGCAACAACCACAAGTAATGATAAAATTAACAACCCAATTCTGTTTGTTGGTGAACCACTTTCCATGAGCGAGAAAGAGAAATCTAGCTCTCCTCCGGTTCCAGCCAACTGGGATCGTTGTCATGCTTTCTTGGAGTCCAAGAATCGGTTTTGTCGCCAACGTCCCCAGGAACCTTCCGTGTATTGTGGGAACCATCAACATCTCGATGTGCAACCCAGAAGCGATGGGCGAAAACGGATTCCTTGCCCCATTGATCCTTCTCATTTGATTTTTGAAGACATGGTTGACCGTCACATCCTTATTTGTCCCCGCGCCAAGAAAAGGAAGAGACAGGAGCAGCAGCCATATTTTGAGGAAAACATCAACTGTGGGGGTCATGGTAGTTTGGGGAGTTCGAATCACTCAGAGGCTGTGTTGTCACTACAGTGGGCCCAAAAGTTGGCCCTAAGAGTGATGGAAGTGAATACTTCCCAATTTTCTACTGAAAGTAGCGATATGCAGAAGGCGTTGACAGACATTACGTTGGAAGACTTGCACGCAATGTTACCTATGAAAGACCTTTCTAAGCCCGAGCTAGATGCCGGTATGGAGTCTGCCTTTGAACGTCACCGAATCAAGTCTGGTGGTGCTCGGCACATTCCCCAACTAGCTAGCTTGGTGGGGAATTTGCGATCCATGGGGGTTATTGCTTCTAGAAGTTCCGATGCACCCAGTGATGCAGCTCCGTTGATATTGTTGGAAATGGGAGCAGGGCGAGGAATGTTCGGACTGGCGGCTGCGGGTGCTTCTGCTGCCACTGGTGTTCCAACCCGCCTTGTTATGATTGAAAGAACTGGTTCTCGTTCCAAGGCGGACAAAATTTTCCGAACATTGCCTACATCCAAAGAAAGGATCCAAAACGACAAACCTTACTGTTTCCAATTGCAAGGTGTTCAATGGACAAGAGTGGAATGTGACTTGGCTCACGTGAGTCTTCCAAAAGTTCTAAAAAGTATTACGGACCAAACTGAGGCTGGAACTACTACGCCTCGAGTTGTTGTGATTGCTAAACACCTATGTGGTGCAGGGACCGATTTGGCTCTCAAGGCGATGGAGCCAGTGCGAGAACAAGTACACGCTTGTCTCTTGGCCACATGCTGTCATGGTATATGTGATTGGAAAGAATATGTGGGTAGAGACTATTTGCGAAAGATGATGATCAAGGAAGGGATTGCGTTTGGACCGGAGGAGTTTAACTTGATGCGGCGGTGGTGTGCGGCCACTGTGGCAACGACCGTGGCAACTGCTGCAGCAAACAGCACTAACACTGTGAACCAACAGCCAGACGAGGAAGATGAGCACGGGGAAGTGGAAGAACCTAACTGTTCAAGTGGGCACACTGAAAGCACTAGCATTTCCAATGTAGTGGAGTCACTGAAGCTCAAATGTGGCATTCAAGGACTTGGGAGAGCATGCCAAAGATTGATTGATTATGGTCGTGTGAACTATCTACAAAGCAATGTGCTGACGAAACATGGAAATCTTGCTACAACCGAGTTGTTTCATTACGTTCCTTCAACTGTTTCCCCCCAGAATGCTTGCATGGGTTTTTGTTGCCGTCCTTGCAAGAAATAGATGGTGTCGTCCTTCATCGTACGTGGAAAATACGAAAAAGTGAGTGCAGTGGATGGAGCAAACTTTGTTAACTGCAATTAACGTCGTTTTACTAGACAATTTTCGATTCAGCGGAAACACTATGACGGTTATGTCGCCAACGCCTAATAAATAAGTCCGTTGAGCCTCTTTTCAGTATTTTCATTGCTGCATTACAGGCCCGAATGCCTCAATGGCGATGTATATCTTCGAACAAACTGCAGCCAACCCATGCCACTATTATTGCACGTGCGGCCCTCGCTGTTGTTGCCTCAATCTATTGCACTACCATACCCAGTGCATTTCACAGTACCAAAGAAACAAAGCTCTTGCTATTTGCTACTGAACAATGAAGTTGTCCTTGACAGTGCTCCTTTCGGTTGTCGTTGCGTCCTTGGCCGATGAGCAAGCGTACTATGACGATGACGCCATCGAAGAGTATGAGGAAGAGTACTACGAGAACTATGATTCCGAATACGTGGAAGACATGAACGAAGGCAATGGAAACTTCCAGTATTATGATGCTGATGGTCAATATGACGAAGATTACCAAGTGACTGGCTACTACGATGACTACGGCAACTGGGTCACCTACTCTGACGATGATGATGGCTCTGGATACGGCTACGGAGATGACACCTACGTTGACGATGCCAATGCAGAGTACTACTACGATACTTGGCAAGAATACGGAGGTGCCGATGGGTACTATGACAATGATGGAGACTGGAATACAAACGTCTACTATGATGCTCCGTGCCTTGGATACCAGAGCAACCCTGCCTATGACTACTCAGGCCAATGGTACAGCAGTTCCGACTATGGTTACAATCGAGCCTGGAACAACAGTGCATACGATGGTTCTCAAGTCTACGACTACGACTCTTACTTGCAGAGTTGTGATGAAGAGCTCGACATCCGCGTTGGGAACTGCAAGAACTCAGTCATTGAAGTTAAGGACATCACTATCATTTGTGATTCCCCCTTCCGATACTACTATGGAACTGGAGGACGTATGTCCAGTGAACTATGTGAGTACGGAGACAATGCCCTTGTCATTGTGTACTTTGATGTCCACAAGAATCTTGACTACATGAAGAATAGCTTGTACATGACTCTTGGTATTTATGCCAACAAGCAAAACAAGACCCTTCTTTGGAAGGCTGAAGGCGAAGAACTCTGCAACAACTTTGTTGGAAAGGACTGTACTTCTGCTGGAAGCTACGGCTTTGCGTTTGATGTTTCCTTTGACTCTGGAACGGATGAGCGCGCTCTCTTTGTGCCCATGGTTGAAATGGGATTCTCCACTCGCCCAGATTCGGGATACAACTTGGGGGGAGTCAACATTGATTGCGATTTCAATGTGTTCTACCAACAATACAACCCTTGGCGAAACGGGAAGACTGCCGAGGCCGCCCAAACGTGGGGTGCCGGAGGCTTGGGTGTCTTGGGAGGAAACTACGGGTTCATCATTGGAGGTATCCTCTTGGTGATCGCTGTCGGTTTGCACACACATACACGGGCAAAGGAAGGTATTGAGTTCCAGGGAAATGCTGAGGAGTTGATCGGTGACAAAACCCAAGGGGAGCCCGACCAAACCCAGGTTACAATCTAATATGATTGCACGCGCCACAGTTTGAACTCCCGTCTCTCATGTGAATTAGTTGATGATCGAAATTGCACACTATTCTAACAACTACGTTGTTTATTTCAACTACAACCCTTGTAGCAAAAACACAGCTCCAATAGCTTGTGCATGCATCGCTCTCTGTAGTAAATATTGAAGATGCCGCCTTGGTGTCTAGTGGTTTTAAAAGGGGAAGGTTCGCCCAGCGTGCAACGCCGGCATAGACACACATTTAGTAGGAATAGCATGCAATGTGGTTATATTTTATACGTGTAGCGTATATACTGAATGCTCGTAGTTTTCTGTACATACACGTACGCCGCCCGGCGGGGCACTCAGGAAGAAGTGTTGTTGTCGCAGGGCCAAAAAGACGTTGATTTTTGAATGTCATCGCCAGAAAAGCGCATCGTGACAAAGAGCTTCGAGCTGTTGGAAGAGCTTCAGTAGCTACAGAGCAATACGCAGTAGAACACCATGAGACGACCAGCACTATTCCTTTGGACATTGCTGGTTCTGTTGCTATCAACAGACTACATTCGAGCAGAAGACGCACAAGCAGAAGACGTTGAAGAGGCCCAGGGTGACGATGCTCAGGGCGACGACGCTCAGGGAGACGACGGTGCCGCTGCTGACGAAGCCGAAGAAGAGGTGCAAGGAGATGACGCACAACAAGATGTGCAAGACGAGGAGGAAGAACAAGCCGCAGAAGAGAACCAGGAGGACGATGACTATTTTGGATACCCCGTGGAAGTGTGCTCAGACGCTGTGATCCAGGTGCAAGATGTTGTTGCTTCTTGCGATAGCCCAGGAACTTACTACTATGGAAGTGGCAAGTACCGAAACAATGAGTACTGCACTCCTGGTGACAAAGTTAAGGTACAAATCAAGTTTTACATTGCCGACCATGACACCATTCAACAAGCTGGGAACTATGCCATTCTAGATGTCTATGCCTCCGGTTCCAACACTGCAGGTCAACATCAAATCTACCAGAATGCTGATTTGTGCTCCTTGTCTTCTCTCAAGTCCAAGAGTGGGAAGACGTGTCCCTACAATGGCTACTATCAAATCAACACTAAATTCTACTATGGAGAGTATGGAAGTTCCGATGAAGTCTTCCTTCCTGTCATCCATGTTGGGTTCAAGTCCAGCGTTGACAAGCAAGTCTATGATTTTGGAGGAGCCAATACTGATCTTTGTCGAGGAAGTTCCTTTGTCACTGGAGGGCAAAATATTAAGAATACCTTCAACGTGGCACTGCACGATTTCATGAGGAATTTTGGAATATTACTGACAACTATCGTTATCATGGGGGCTTTCATTTGGCTGCTGGCAAAGCGCCCGACCTCCTTTGCAGATGCCAAGTCTCGTCTCTTGTCTCGCAGGCACAAGAATGCCTCTCGAACCTTGTCCATGCACAATGATGAAGAGTTTGATTTCCGAAAGATGCAAGGTGCCAAAGGAAAGGATCTTGTTGATTTCTAAGCACATACAGGATCGCATAGTGACCGTTGTACTAATAGGATCGTGTCCATGTCTCTTGTATAGTTGCTGATTCTTTTCTCCCAATAGTTCTCATAGACCAGATATAGTATTCTACAACGTAGCTTCAAGTAGGCATGACAATGTTCTCTATAGCAACTCCGACACTACTCCTGAACTATCAGCAAATGTACCGACATTGATACCAAGTAACTTTGTAGCCAACGTCAAACATCTGAGATATCAACGCATTAGAGCATAGCCATGAGCGAGCCCAAAGACATCATGGCAACCATGCCAGAACAAGCCATGTTACGGAGAGCGCCACTTTTCCCGTCAGAAGGAGTATCTTCAGTGCTCTCTCCGACCACAGTGCCATCCTCCAAAGTCACAGAACCTTCGCTCCAGGCAATCGAAATGATACCACGTGCAGAGCCATGATAACCGGCAAAGCTATCCACTCCGTTGGCAGCCCAAATCATCTCATCGGAGCCACTGATGTTGAAGGCCATGTCGTAAATACCGGCCGTATCAAAGGTCATGGAAGTGAAACAGTCTGTTTCCTCAACGCTGTAGCTCTCAGAGTTGCTGACCAACTCGGATCGAGAGACAGCAGTAAGGGGCGATTGCCAGTGACGGAATGCAGATGAGGTTCCAATCATGTATTCCTCCACAATGGCATCCAAAGAGAAGTCGAAACCAGTGACAGGACTGTACTCGAGGCTTGGCGTGGCCATGATGAGTTTGGAACCATACATGGCATTTCGCGTCGACAAATCCCCAGCATAACCAAAAGCAACATATCCAAACAAACCATTGTACGACAACATGCCATCGATGGTATCGTCTTCGGTAATGGACCAGAGAAGGGTCCCGCCATTGGTCAAATTTGCTTGAAAATCGTACTCGGAAGCCTTGGAGTTCAAGTAGGCAATGTACGCCGTTTCAGAACAAATATCTTCATCACGGGGGTAGTCGGGGAGGACAGGGTAAGCAGAGGCGTTCGGGGCGGTGGCAGAGTCAAGACATCCAGGATACCTGAAAGTGAGCAAAGCAATGTTAGACCTCTTCGCACTACAGAAGAGCCACCAGAACGAATCAATCTTTTACAGAAGAAGACTTACCAGTCTCCATGTGTATCATCCCAAAGTTGTCCACGGGGGTTGGTGCACCACAAATCAAGACCTTGCTCACTGCAAATCTCATCACTGACTCCAAAATCCGATAGCGCCATGNGTTGGTGCACCACAAATCAAGACCTTGCTCACTGCAAATCTCATCACTGACTCCAAAATCCGATAGCGCCATGCAACGGTGCCAACAGTACATGGTGCCTTCCTCACAAGAAGAGGTTTCCAACTGACGAGCAAACATCGATGGAGACGAACATCCCAACGACAAATGATCTATCTGGTCGTTGCCACTCTTCGACGTCGACGCATCAATCAACACCTGACGAAGGTACCCAAACGTCTCTCCATGTCCAGGGTGAACGGCACTAGATGGTGGCAACACCATGCGGCCATACCACACGCGGTTCTCCTCCTCGCTGTGAGCAGGCATCGACAAGGCGTGAGGGACTGCGCGGAGTTTGTGCTCAGCATCAGCAACACGAGGGTTCACAACTTGGTTCACTCCATCGCCCAACATGATCACAAGATCGTCCTCGTCCTCAAAGTCCACACCGACAACAGTGCCGTCAGACAACTGGATGAAGAAACCATCAGTACCCTCACGGACAGTGTCCTTGGCCTTCTTGTCGTTCTCACTGGAAGCAGCAAGTACTCCAGGAGAAAACACCAAGAACATACCCTGATCTGTATGCCACTCAATGGTGGAGTCCTCGGCCCTGTTGCCGCGCAACGAAGGAGCGGAACCATCCTCAGCAGCACCACTTTCAGTGAGGGAGTAGGCATGGAAGTGCTCCAAGTGCTCGCCGTTGTCAACGACATCGTCGACAGTCTTGAACTCGTATCCATCTTCGGTGGCCAACAAGGCTTCACCGGACATGGAGGCATCCAACAGGTGACTCACGCGGTTGGCAAAAGCACGAGTGGTCTTGTCAACTTCCTGACGGAACTCGTAGCTAGCCCTGTCGAAGTTAGCACAAGGGCCGTGGTCGGAGGAGCCGTGGTCCATGGCTTGGATACCACCTGGTCCAGGAACCGTGTGGGTAGCGATGGTCTTGCGGGAAGTGCCATCTTCAAAGATATGCTCTTTGGTGGCAGCCGACGCCTCCACACAAGGGTGGGTCCACTCGAGGGTCTCCTTCTTGCTTTGGCGGAAGGAGGCGGGCATGTTGGTGACAGACACCATTCCCACATTGGTCAAGGCGTCCAACAACAAGAGGTCAGATTCAGTGTTTTCTCCTTTGTTGTCCTCAACAAGAGAGTTGTAGGAGACTCGGAAAGGTTGGAAGGCACCAGAACGGTTGTCATCACCTCCAACCGAAGAGGATGCAAAGGCACCGATTCCGTTGGAGGTGGAGGCAAGGAACAGCAAGGCAGTGATAAGGATCTTCATGACAAGGCTGAAAATGCAACACTGTATCTTT
>WXVQ01000192.1:0-54658 GCA_013372465.1 Nitzschia sp. Nitz4
CATCGGTCCAAAGCATCGAAGCAGCGTTTGCTCAAGATGCTAGGCAAGTGGATGACGCCGCACTTTAGCGAAATGTTTAGATAGTCAGCAAAAGTTTTTGGAGTGTTCTTGTGAGCTACTACTACTACTAGCACATTTTATGTTTATGTTGTACCAGTAGTTGAAAATCAGAGTCAAGCCTGAAAACAACAAATAGTAACATGACGTCACCACTGCCAAGATTCTAGGATATCAGGAGGTTTGCACCAAGTTGTGGGCAGAGGGATCCTCCACAACCAAAAACTACATTGTTTGACACAATCAACGATGCAACAAGAAAGAAACCATCGCATGGTGGCACCTCCGGCACTGTTTGGATGTCAGGATGATCGAAGAACCATTGCTATTACCGATCACAGAATATCGGTTCCATTGAAATACACTGATACCTCTTGTCATCAACGACTTGATGTGTATTTTACCATTTTGGAAATCGTTCCCGATCTTGACACAGTGGATTGGTTTGCGACGTTGAAGTCGATGACGCCAACCCACCGGGCGCAAGCGTATGTGGAACGATCTGCCCTCGAATCAGCGGATGACATGTTGCTGTATCTACAAGGAGGCCCTGGGTTTGGAGCACCGATACCTATGGTGGAATTGGGGTTGTCGTCAGACTCGAGTTGGGCCGCCAAAGCTCTCACCTATTATCCCCGAATTGTTTTAATGGATCAACGAGGCACAGGTCGTTCCATGCAGGTCAACAAGCGGCGGTTGAAGCAACTATTTCCCCATTTGTTCTCTCTGGATTCGACTGGAGGCAGCAACGATAGAGGTGCTGATGGAGACATCGAGCCTTCGAGCAGTCTTCAAGCCGATTTTCAAAAAGCTTTGCAACAAGCCACCGATTTTGTCGCTCAATTCCGGGCACCATCTATTGTTCGGGATGCTGAATACATCAAGGATGCACTGATGAAACAAGTTAGTTCCAAACCGAATCCTTGGGGTGCTGTGCTTGGACAAAGCTTCGGTGGATACTGCGTCTCGACCTATTTGTCCTGGATCGATCACCCTCCTCGGATTTGTTTGGTGACAGGTGGGATACCACCTATTGGACTGTCGATCTATGAAGTATATACCAAACTGTGGGATCGCCTCCGTGAGCGTACGCGACGCTTCTATGAAGAGTATCCTGGAGATGTTCTGATGGTGCGAAAAATTGTCCAACATTTGTTGAAGCACCCAGAGCCCTTGGGGTCAGGAGGGACACTAACAGCGCGACGATTCTTGCAATATGGAATGACTCTAGGAGATGGACCATCTAGTTTTGCTAGTCTGCATCATCGTCTCCAAACCGCATTTGTGGACGACGACATGACAGAGTTGTCGAGATCCTTTGGAAAGTACTTCGACTCGAATCAGTACTTTGATGATCACCCGCTCTACTTTTATATGCGAGAAGCGATCTATGCCAATGGCCCCGAGTATTCTCCAACCGCTTGGGCAGCGGGACGTTGTTACCAAGAGTTGCTAAACCAGGACTCTTCCTTGGACTTCACAATTTCCTCTGAGCGCTCGGACGATTCTGTGACGTTCTTCGGTGACATGGTATTCCCTTGGATGACGGAAGATTATGTGGAATTCCAAGGGCACGGCTGTACAGAATTGATCCATGCCTTGGCGAACAAAACCGATTGGGACCCTTTGTACAACCCTGATCACATGCGGGCAGTGCTAAAGGATGGTCGTTCCAGGATGGCAGCTGTGGTATACTACGAAGACTTGTACGTGGAGTTTGAATATTCGATGCGTCAAACCCGACGGGGTGGGCCTCTAGAAAAATGCAAGGTACTCGTAACGAATGAATACCAACATTCTGGTATTCGAGATGGTGGGGCCCAGTTGTTTGGCAAGTTGCATGGAATGGCTACAGGATCCAACCGTGTTCCCAGCTAAAGCGAACAAAAATTGTGAATAAGCATAGGTCTCTATACTCTACGTCATGATATCTGTCCTCCCTCGCAAGGTAATATTGGGCAGTGACTGTTTCGCTGGTGCCTCTTCGTATGGTTGATCAACCGAGGTAAGTGGCTGTCCAAACAGCAGTTGTTCGACACGATGCCAAGATCGGAAGCGTCCCAATACTAGCTCCATTCCCTTCTTTGCAATGGAAGCTCGCTCTTTCGGATCTCCGTCCAAATAATACTCCAACATATGCCGCAGTGTGGACACTGTATCATATACAACAAGGCTAGAAGCATTCCTCAATCCTTCCGGAAGACTCAACATGTTGTCGGTCAAGACCATGGCACCACTGGCCAAACTTTCGTAGAGTCGATAGTGGTCTTCCCATTCATCCCGTTGAGCCACAACCACAATCTTACAGTCCAACAAAGCTTGTACATACTCCAGTTGAACCGCACCCATCTCCATAGACTCCAGATCCTCCGCGGCGATTTGTACATGGGTGGAATATTTGCTGAGGGACGAAATGGTCTTCGAAACATCTCGTCTCCAGAATCCATAGTGCGAATAGTCGGCTGGCTTCCAAAAGAAGCAAACATCCTTGGTTCGATCATTCTTGAGAGGCTTGATGTGGTAGACTTGGGTGTGATTGGCAATGGCTTCCGCGAAACGCTCTCGAAGTAGAAGGGGTGCATGAAGCATGGGCCCTCCTCCAATAGGTTCATTGGGAATAATTCTCCCTTGATGCAATTTCTTTTCTTTGGGATGATAGTATCGACCTTCCACAATCGATCGTTTCGCGAGGCGGGTATTGTCATCAAAAAAGGAGCATGCAGCATGTCGAATGGATCCAGTATAGTCCAACAAGAGCATCGGGTGCTCGGGTGTTCTTCCCAACTCGTGCAACACTCGTTCCAGTCGATGACAGTCCCGATTCATAGATCCCCAGTCAATCAAATAAACAGATGGGTTGGAAGGTTTGGCTTCTTGGACTTGAACCGTTTGCAAATATGGAGTGAGAAAGGTCATGTCAATCACATTGACATATTCGCTTCGTTCGAGCCCATCCAGAAGGGCCTTGGTGCCAGGTGAAAGGGTCAGTCCTGTACTGATGTCCACCACCACGCGAAGATCGATGTTTGTCGGTGGGCTAATGAATGGTGTCGCTGATTGATAGGACGACAAGGTATCCCGCAAGGAGTTTGATTCGTCCTCTGATGGTTTTTCGTCATCGGTGGAGGAAGTTTCAACATTTTGAGATGTTGCTTCTGGCTTGGATGTTGTCGGTGGCGACGACGGTGACGCCCACGATTGTAGCGGATCCAGCGTAGCTTCTGTCGGGGCTGATTGGTAGGAATACGACAGGTCGAGAAAGGATTTTGTATCCACCAGCATATTCAGCTGACCTCGCATCGAGGGTTGGATGAGTACAAATAGAGCCATTGTCACTAACAGTAGCGCCGACCCCCTATGACGCCGACACCAACCCCCGGAAGATGATGGCAACTGACTTGTCGGACTATTGGGATGGAGGCGTGGACTCGCCTGCTTGGTGGGGGTTCTGGCACCAAAGGATTGTGGAGATGCCCCATGAACAGGAGAATTCAATCGAAGCGTGGGGCCTGGACTGGTTGCCATTGTTGTTGTCAGCACTTGCCTGTTCGCAGAGCAATATCCCAGAAAACGGCCAATGAAGGAGGCAGTGAAAGGGTCGTTCGTTGGTTTGTTGTCTCCCTCAAGCTTGTGTACAGCAATTTCCCACGCTGCCCTCGGTTGTTGGTAGTAAGTTTGCCTCTTGCAAATGAAGTATGGGCAGGAGCCACCACCCACAAATCGTGTCGGGGACCCAATTTTGGGCTCCCTCCAACAATCCTGCCATATGCCCTGGCCTAAAACTCGTTGTCACATGGGACAAGGCACAAATCGTGGCCCGTGGTGGCTTGTCTCAACGGATGATGCGGTTTTCCCAATGACATGATTATCCATGAATCAACTCGGGAATGGGACCTCTTTCTCACAAGCTTGCACTTCGGAGTTGGCACCTCGAACTTCCAGAAATCGCACCATGGCGTCTTCTACAGCACCTTCCCATTGCATCAGCTTTGCAGATATCGAAACAGCAGCCGCTAGGATTCATGGAATCGCACACAAGACACCTGTGTTGACATCCAAAACGATCTCGGCTCCTACAGGACAAACGTTCTATTTCAAAACGGAAGCTTTGCAGAAAACTGGATCTTTCAAGTTCCGAGGGGCGCTCAACGCGGTCTTGTCGGAAATGGAGGTGCACAAGAAAAAAGAAAAACAGGAGGATTTGTTTGTTGTTACTCATTCTTCTGGAGTAAGTAGGACTAGTTGCGCTGATGCACCCTTGCTACAGGCATTGACTGACACAACATGTACACTCTTGTTCTTCTGTCACGAAATTCTTAGAACTATGCACAAGCACTCGCCTTGGCAGCTAGAATGGCTTCGGAACAACCCAATGCACCTACTCGGGTCCAAGCTACCATTGTCATGCCAGAATCGGCTCCCATGGTCAAGAAACGAGCGGTAGAATCCTACGGTGCTACCATTGTATCTGTGGCCAATACCAATGAGGCAAGAGAATCCAAAGCGGATGAGTTGGTAGAAACAACTGGAGCTACTCTGTTGCATCCCAGTGATAACCCTCAAGTGATTGCTGGACAAGGAACGGCTGCATTGGAGTTGGTACACCAAGTAGCCGAGATGGGTGGGCAGTTGGATGCGGTCATTTGTCCCGTCGGAGGAGGTGGTTTGGCATCAGGGACTGCCATGGCCCTACGAGGATGTTTGGGATCCAAGGTCAAGGTACGAAGTTACGTTGTATGTATGGTAGGGGAAAGAATCTTCCAAGTGTTATACTGACATATTCGTTTCTGTCCGGTACCTACTAGATTATTTTGGCGGAACCTATCATGGTCAACGATGCCCAGAGATCCTTTCAATCGGGTGAGTGGGTGGGTCACCCTCCCAACGACCCACTCAACACCGTTGCCGATGGATTGAAAACCACTCTGGGGCCTAATACTTGGCCCATCCTACGTGACTTGGTAGATGATATCATCACCGTTTCTGAGGAAGATATCTTGCGAGCTACGTTGTTGGTTTGGAAGCGACTCAAAGTATGCATCGAACCTAGTTCCGGAACTGCCGTAGCTGTGGCTCTAGGAGAAGAGTTTCAACGTAAATATTCGGCAGACCAAGGTATTCAGTCGGTGGGAATTCTATTGAGTGGAGGGAATGTGGATATTCTCTCGATTGCCAGCAAAATGAAAGATTTGGGAATAGAATAGACTAAGGTAGTGTTGTTTGGAGGCCGTACTCTTTACTCTTAGCCGTGGTACAAAGGTTGCAAAGATGGAATCAAGCTATAGGTAGGAGCAAAGTGTCTGGGACGCAAAAGAAAGATACAAGTACCTAGTACTCGTATTCCAAAAGGATTCTTTTCGATCGACCGTATGTCGTCACCACTTTCGTCATCCGAGAACCAGACAACGAACGTCGTCCACAAGAGGATGCACTTGGTGACACCGTGGCATCTTCCTTGATCGGCGTGAGAATTCCGATAAGCTTCCTCTTCCCATGTAACGGATCCTTTGGCGTCTGGCCGAGGGTCATCCTACTTGCTCATTGGCTCCTCCACCGTAGACTTCTGCGAAATGCGAAAAGTTTAGCTTCCCATCCACTCTGCTGCCTTCGCCGCTCCCTCCCACACGGGATGTTGTGCACATTGCTCTGCTACACGCTCGACCTGTAGTAGTGCCATAGGCAAACTTGACTCGTGGTAGTAACACTCTTGTTGCTACAACCAACCAACAGCAAACCAAAACAACACACTTTCGTTTGGATCTTTCCCTCTTGGAGAAATCTTCTTATTTTTCTCCATTGTCGTGATCATCCTTTGGGGAACCCGAACCAGGCAGGACACGTACCAGAGTTTTAGTACCAGATTCACGTAGCTTTCTACTGGAATCGATAACAGTAAGTGCAGTAAATTTCCCATCCGAGGGATAGGGGTTTGGTCCAGGGGATGATCATCACTCACTCGGTTGGTGTTTGCTAACTGTTGGGCGTTTTCTTGGTGTTGCCTGATTCAATAGTTGCAGCAACTTTTACTTGGTAGCAGATTGAACAAAAATACCTTTCAACAACAGCAACAGCAACAGCAGCAAGGAGACAATCATGGCTTCGATACAAAAACCCAATGGGGCCGACCCAGTCTCGGGGACAGGGTCATACAAAGATGGACTCGTCCAACCCAAGAAAGACACCAGATACAAGACAGAGGATGTCACAGACACCAAGGGACGTGAGTTTGAAGATTTCTTTTTGAAGCGAGAATTGCTCATGGGTATTTTTGAAAAGGGATTCGAGAGACCAAGTCCCATTCAAGAAGAAGCCATCCCTATCATCCTGCAGGACCGCAACGTGCTTGCCAGAGCAAAAAACGGAACCGGAAAGACAGCAGCTTATATTATTCCCTGCCTAGAGAAAACAAACACCGAGGCCAAGCACATTCAAAGTAAGATATTCGGATATGGAGGGCGCTGGATACCATATCTTTTCCACGCGTGGGCTCACATTGTTGACTTTTGTCATTTCTTCTCATAGTCCTGGTTCTCATCCCCACAAGAGAGCTTGCCCTACAAACTTCAGCCATTGTCAAGGAGATTGGAAAACACATGGGAGTTCAATGCATGGTTACCACCGGAGGAACTTCCTTGAAAGACGATATTATGCGTCTCTACAATACTGTCCACGTTATCGTCGCCACACCTGGCCGTATTCTTGATCTTTCTTCCAAAAAGGTCGCCGACCTCAGTAAGGTCAAGACCATCGTTATGGACGAAGCCGACAAATTGCTCTCGCCTGAGTTTCAACCCGTTCTGGAGCAAATCATCAACGCCTGCGACAAAGAGCACCAAATCTGTTTGTTCAGTGCAACCTTCCCAGTTACCGTCAAGGGCTTCTGCAAGAAGTTCGTCCCAAACCCATACAGCATCAATCTGATGGACGAGCTTACCCTCAGAGGTATCACTCAATTCTATGCCTATGTTGAGGAGAGGCAAAAGGTTCACTGCCTCAACACCCTCTTTTCCAAGTTGGAAATCAACCAAAGTATTATCTTTTGCAATTCTGTAAACCGTGTGGAGCTCCTCGCCAAAAAGATTACCGAGTTGGGATATTCTTGCTACTACATTCACGCCAAGATGCAACAAGCAAACAGGAACCGAGTCTTTCATGAGTTCCGCAATGGTGCCACTCGGCATTTGGTTACTTCGGGTACGTCACAATATCGTGGTTTTCTCGTTTTGATTTTTTATCCCATTTCTCATGATTGTTCCTCCCTTAGATCTTTTTACCCGCGGTATTGATATTCAATCGGTCAACGTGGTCATCAACTTTGACTTTCCTAAGAACAGTGAGACCTACTTGCACCGTATTGGACGTTCAGGACGTTTTGGACATTTGGGTCTAGCGGTGAACTTGATCACCTACGACGACCGACAAGGTCTTCAACGCGTGGAGCAGGAGTTGGGAACTGAAATCCGTCCCATCCCTCCAGCGATCGACCGTAGCCTCTATGTTGGCTAAACACATTTCGACGCAAGGTGGAGTGACTGATTGGTGAGGGGTGGCCCAGTTTACTATGTGCACGAGTGTTTCGTGTATGTACAAATGAGGGATCCTCGTACCAAGAACTCTCCAACCTTTTTTTGGACCACGGAGAAGCAGATTTTGACAAGATGGGGAACTTGATTGTGTGATATGAACCTATTAGCGAATGAACCTTTGGCTGTGTGAATGAGACCAATGTTCTATGTAGTAGCTTTAGTTCTAGTTATGTTTGGTGAGTGGTACTGGACCTATCCTGGTGGCCACGACATGGAACGCCCCGCAATCACGTGAACATGAATGTGGGATACCGTTTGCCCTGCCTCCTTGCCATCATTGATAACAATTCGAGCTCCATCTCCAAATCCCAAGGACTTGTCCCGAGCAATCTCACCCGCCGCCACCATGAGCCGTCCCAATATTTCCACATGATCATTGGTAGCCCTACTCAACCGCGTCAATCCATTTCTATCCTTGGGAATAATCAAGACATGACAAGGAGCGACCGGATTGATATCACGAAAAGCCACAATGTGTTCGTTTTCCTTGACAATGTCGGCAGGAATCTCGCGGGTCAAGATTTTGTCAAAAATGGTCTCGGGGTCTTTGTCGCGGACTCCGGCCAAAAAGATGGAATCCCAACGACCATTGTCCTCCCATTGTGTGAGACCTCCCATAATCTAAGTTGTGAACAAGTAGTGCAAACAAGAAAAAGTGTGAGAGAAATCAAGAAAGCAACATACAATCATATACAGTACTCGTCCCTACAGCAGTATGCTCCGTACCTCATCATATACTTTGGTAAAGGCGGCATCTTCATTTTTCATACGCTGAAACCAAGCTTCCAACTTGTCCGGAATAGGCTTTTCCATTCCATGATCAAATTTTGGAAACATGTATCGGGCAAAGACCAAGGAGGGGAAAATGGTTGCATCCGCCAAGGAAATGTCACGTCCACAGAGGTAGGGGCCTCGGGGATCCATCAAGTTGGCCAACAAGCCAAGTTGGTGCGAATATTCTTGGAGTGCCTCCTTGCGAGTTCCGAAACGACCAAACGGTGGACCGGGTCGATAGAGACATGTTTGGATAGAGGATAAATACAAATCATGAAAACGAGCCATCATGTTGGATTTTGGATTGTTGGGTTGAAAGGAAGGTTCCAAGTTGGCGTATTCGGACAAAAGGAAACGACTGACGGTGTCACTCTCGGCCAAGTGCAATCCAGTCTCTTTGCATTGAAGAGCTGGGACTTTTCCTTGTGGGTTAATTGCGAGATAGTCAGCCGATTTGAAGCCTCCCAACTCTTTGGGAGAGGCAATGGTCAATTCCATGGGAGGGATTCCTTTCTGAATGGGATCACAGCACGGATTAGAACCAGAAGTAAACGTCGACTCCAAAGAATCACAGCATAGTACCGAAACTCACCTTATAGGCAATGATCCGACAACGAGCTCCATTGTTGGATACCGGAATATCGTAAAGGATTCGCTTGCTAGCCGCTGCAGCAGGCAGGGAAAAGCCAGAGCATGGGTGGCGAACCACAAGATACGCGGCAAGCCATGCCAGTAGAGACACGGGTTTCATTGTTGTGGGCCAAAGCTTCAATTTGTTTTGTGGTAGTGTAGACTCTGATCAGTTGGTGTGAGAGGAAATCTTTTGGGCCTTCACCGAAACAGAAGGAGCACCAATCTCCAATCTCCCAAACACAGGATGATATGACATGACGAGAAAGTCGGGTGACGTGTGACACGAGGCTTCCCTTCCGAGTCATGAATTCTCATGGTTCACGGGATTCGAAAGTTGTCTGCCACCGAAGGTCAACGACAACGACAACCTTCCCAAGCCGCCATTGTATCGTGGTTGTGGTCTTCCTACGGATGAAGTATCACAGCACATTGCTGTGTAGGAGTGCTAAGCAGCTCTTAGGAATGATCCTACTATCAACCATTCTTTCGTCAAACGCTTTTTCCGTGGGTTTCTCCAAAATCGCGTTGCGACCACTAGCAGCCATGAACGAGAGGGCCACTCCTGCTTTGCGAGCCATGTCCTCCAGTAGCACTCCAGACAACAGCTGTCCTCGTGCCCCCAGCCAAATCCGTATTATTACATTTGATCTCGATGATACCATTTGGAAGACTTCCAATTGTATTTCTGCTGCCAACGATGCACTCGCAGATCATCTCCAACGACACCAAATCCAACAACCCAAACGTGTGGAATACGTCATGAAGGATTTGTTCCGTGCCAATCCATCCCTCTATGCTCCTCTAGAGGAAAATCCTTCTGATGCTTGTCTTTTGACACAACTACGAAAAGATGCGATTCAACACATTTTGCAACATCACAATCAATATGCAGCTGACCAAGCCAAAGCGTTTGCTCAACATGCCATGGATCTCTGGGTAGATGCACGTCACAAGGCCATTCCTGACAATTTTTCCACCAATGTTTTGGAATGTCTCGAAGAGTTGGCGTCTTTGAAAACTTCCAATGGAGATCCTGTGATTATTGGTGCCATTACCGATGGCAATTCGGATCCTCGCAAGGTCCCTCAACTTCAAAAGTACTTTTCCTTTTGCATCAATGCCGAAGATGTTGGTGTCAGCAAGCCGGATGCTAGACTGTACCTGCAGGCAGTTCGACATTTGGCAAGTCATCCATCTTTGAAAGATTTGGCTTTACAAGAAGCCTTGGATAAGCATGAGGAGGAGGGTGGTGTCGACACGCTACCGCAATTGGGACCATACTGGGTGCATGTAGGAGATGATATTGTCAAGGACATTGTGGGAGCGAACAAACTATGCATGCGAACGGTCTGGGCAACCGAGTTGATTGGTCATAAGCTCCAACCTAAGCTGACCAACGAAGTACCCACTGTTCTTCATTTGGGTGTCGGGGACATTTCTAGACATGCTAAGGATGACCACACCAAGGCATCGTCCGCTGGGGATTATGTCGATGCCGTGACCGATGAGTTCCATCACATGGCTCAAACACTACGAGAGTGGCATGAGCAGGGTGTGTCTCAATCCTATTGAAATAGAGAAATGGGTGTGTAAGTAGGGACTGGCAAAAGTATATTTGATACTATTCTACTAGCTAATGGTAATCATTCCGTTGATTTTCAACAATGTAATGATTGGTTCTTGTATAGAATGGATGATTCCATTCGATTCATTCATGTTCCCCACTTGCACCTATGAGGATGCATGTTCAGTGGTTGTTTGTTGATTCTCATCGCCGGTTCCCGGCTGCCTTATATTGCCATTTCAAACGATCCAATTCCCGCTGGATCTCTTGCACTGGCTCATCATTCTTGGTAGCCCCGCTGGATCGATACAGATCCAAGGCTTCTCGAAAGCAGGTTTCTGCTTCCCGGAGTTCCTCTTGAATCATCAACAAGTTTGCCAAGCTTACCAAGGTAGAAGCCACTTGGATGTTGGCTTTCCAGGACTTGCGTCCTTCAGGTTGTTTAGCAGCGTAGGCACGACGAAACTCCAACACGTGTTTGGTAGATTCAATCGCTCCTGGGATATCACCCTTCTTTTTGCGATGAAGGGCTCGCTTCTCGAGGCGGGAGGCCGTCAAAAACCACGCTCCAAATTGGTTGGAGGAACCTCGAGTGTGGTTTGTGTCTTGGTCATCGCGGCACTCCGAGGAGGCAAGCACGTGTTTTGCCCTGTCGCCGTGAGAGGAGGCCTCACCTTTGGATCCTTGCTCCGCCCTTCGCAGTTTCCCGCGGAGCATCTGGACCACAGGGTGTCCTTCGGGCAGTTCTGGAAGTTGAAAAAGTAGGCAATGTTAGATTATTTCATTGAGCCGAGTGTCTTTGTGTGCTGACTTTTCACGTACCTTGTCGCCATGCATTTTGGATCGCTTGATTGAAGATGTTCATGGCCTCTGCATAGTCATTTTGCTTCATATGAATGCCCCCAATTCCAGCCATGCAGAGTGCACAATGTATAGCGTTTGAGTTTGTATCCTTCTGTCGGAGTCCATCACTGAATTGCCGTAGCTCCAACGATTCTTCGTACAACTTGATGGCTTCTTCCAACTTGGAGTCAGCTTCTTTCACTTCTGCCAAACAGAAAAGAACGTTGGCAATCTGGTCTTGCTTTGTCGGACTCTCGGGGATGTTTTGTAATAGTGTAAGTGCTTCCAAGAGTTTCCCTTCTGCTTGTTCGTAATCGTGTTGCTCTGCGTAGGCTTTTCCCAATCGTTTCAGAGTGTCGGCAATGTTTTCATCATTGACAAGAGCTGGGACGATTCCTTGTCTAGCTCCAGGTGTCATGGCTTCAAACATTCTCCTTGAACTTCTCTGAACATTCAACGCTGAATCAAAGTGCAAGGCAGCTGCATCCCAGGATCCCTGGAGCACGTAACACTCTCCCAAATTCCTCCAGACTTGTGCAGTGTCAATGCAAATGGCCTCAGTACTCTCTTTCGAAGCCCCATACATTGCCAGAGCATCATTAAGACGCCGGATTGCAGCATCGTATTTCCCTTGTCGCAGCAGAAGCACACCAATGTCGTTGGAAATGGTTCCAACAAGGAGAGAAAAGTCCCCATCCGCCTCCCGGTAGGCATCGATAGCCTTTTCATAGTAGGAAATCGCTTTCTCTTGGTCCTTTTTGCCTCGACCAGCCCCCTCAAACTGTCTTGCCAGGTCATGGTATTTCTCTGCAGTTCTGGGGTGAAGGTTTCCCAATGCTACCTCGGCTACGGAAGTAGCTTTCTCCATGGAAGCAAGTGCCTTAGCCTTATCATTCCTTGCGAGGTGAAGTTTACTCAAGAAGGTAAGTGTTTCGGCAACTTCAGGATGATTCTTGCCCAAACTCTGAAGTTCGAGGGCTAGGGCAGCGGACAAGTTGTCGTAGATGGTATCGAATAGAACTTCCCGAGTGCATGGATCGGTTGCTCTACACAGTTCCCTGTGAATACTGAGGGAAGCTTCGTGTAGTTCTTTTCTTGACATGAATGACGAATTTGCTTCTTCTAGCTTTTGGGCCATGTGCTTCATCTTTGTTGAGTTGCTCATTGCATGACGATAAATGCTTGTTTCGGGCTGGTGTGAGTTTCGCTTCATTTGTCTCTCATACACTTCGTTGGCATCATGACAACATCGAATAGCCCGATCGTAATCTCCAGTTCGCTCATGAATGATGGCCATCATTGTCTTGATTTCGGCAATGATCAAAGCAACATCTACCCATTCATCGTTAAGTACTTGTTGGATGGAGTGCTTGATATGTTCAGGTTCCCCTGAAGTCATTTCCATTCGTCGCTGAATTCTCCCAATTTCCAAAGTAGCCAACGCCAAGGTCTTCTTATACATTTTCAAAGCCATCTTCTCATTCCCTCTCATAGCATAGTCGGAGGCGGCGACGTTAAGTTTCCGGACTTCATTTTTATCGATTGGGGCATTGATGTCTTCGATGGTGAGATCATCTGCATTTGTTGGCGAGCACGGCATGTACTTCTTTTGAAATGTCGAACCTGGCTCTTCTTCTACCACTGGGAGAGATTTCAGGTTTCGCGGAGTACAGGAAGTTAGGAAACCTACTCGGGAAAAATACTCATGCTCCTCCTCTGTTTCAATTTGGGGCCTCGCTGATTGCGTGTGATCCTTGTGGCCCGAGGCCTCCACCTCTGCTACAGAGATTGGACTGGACCTCATTTCCTCCATTGACGTTTCATGTGAATGGTACCTCATTGCTGAACAAGTTGATTGGGATTGCTGGAACTGGTCCACCGACAAAATTGACGAAATGTATCAAGATGAAGACAGTTGTGGAGGGAATTTGTCCATCCAAGTCCTTTTGCGATCGCTAAATAGTACTTGGCGAGAGAAGTTTGTGAGCGCGTGCCATCTCTATTGCCGGCTGGCGTGGTATATGCCAGCGTGGAAAGCGACATATTTCAACCATATTATTTCTGCGACTGATCGTCCTTCGTCCGTCCCTCTAGACGAAGACATATTACTACCATTCTAGCTAGCTACCTACTACCTAGTAATCGGAACTTCTCCCATTTTGTCTGGTACTACAGTGCGATATTTCCCAACTATAATGAGTCATTATTGATCAAATTCCCATCATCCTGTGACTTCAGCATGGCGGCATAGTTTTGGATAGTTGACCTCTCCACGGAAACGTTGCCCACGATGTCTATACCCATCCTTCTCATTCGTTCCTTTCTGCATTCCATCAAAATTTCCCTAACCTGGTTGCTATCCAAAGTTTCACCATGCACTGCCATAGCCGCTTCCGCTCTTGCCAAGAACTCTGCCTTGTCACAAATTGGGGGCCTACCACCCTTCGAGTTCCATGTTCTGTTTTCGTCAAGAGTACCCTTTCTGAAGCTGGCAATATGATGCGAAACACTAGTCCTGGATAAAGTTGGGGGGACCAACCGATGCTTCCTGAAATATTTCACTTGCTGTCTTCGAAGCTTCTTGTCATCGATAGAACTTAGAATGGCAGCAGCCTGGAAAGGGGTGTACGCCAGAGCTCCTCGGGGTGGCGGGGGGCATGGTACTGGCGGGGGGCTTCGTGATCTGTCTCCCGTTTGTGTTTCTATCGTAGCTTCAATATTTCCCGCTGCCATTCCCGCAGCCACGGCTGCGAATGATCTTGTTGAAGAATTTCTTCGGTCAGCCCCATTTAGTGCGTCAGTTGCAGAAGGACGTTGCGGTGTCCTAGGGTTGCGATCGTCCAAAAATATTCCTAGGCTATCAAGAGTTTGCTGGCGTTGCAAATGGTCGGCATGCATCACGCGTGAATTGTTTCGTCCAGCACTCGGATAGGGAGTCATGGCCTGGACTTTATCCCCAACCTCCTTCATCAAATCTGTTACAAAAGCCCAACTTTTCTTCTGGATGCTCATCATCGTCTCAAACTCGTCTACAGTCATAGATACCATCGAGTTGCCACTTTCCTGATTTGCTGTTGTTGCAGGTGTTTGATTTCTGTCCTGCTCATTTTGTCGATTCAACACAGTTCGCTGTATTTCCATGTGTTTTGCAAGGTGTTCCGTCATTGCTTTCCCTACTTCTTGAGTGACACGGACAGCATAGGCTCCAATGGAGGAAGAAACATCAACATTTGGGTCTCCATTATTGTTTTTGGTAGTAGTACTCGTATTGCTTGCACAGGTTGAAGGACGACACAAGCCGATCTTTCTCTCACTGTTGTTGTTGACGTTGTCGATTGGAACCACCTTGCAAAATGAGTGTCAGACCAGATATCAACTACATCCCCAAGCAGGACATGCCACCACCTGGTGGTTATTTGAAGGTACGATAGCTGTAGTGTTGACCCTACGAGTCCGCAGCTGATGTAGCAAAATGTCTCACCTCATGTCCTCCTCTTGTGTTGCAGACTCCCTTGTCTCTGTCAAAGGGTGCCCGTGGCCCTAAGGGATGGCAGTTGTTCCTTGGTACCTCCATCATGGTCTTCTGGGGCTACTCGCGTATTGGCTACGGAAACAAGAAGCGCTCTGAGCAACGCCTCTACGAACGCCAAGAACGTTATTCTCTGGCACCTTTGCTTCAAAGCGAAGCTGACAGAGAATACCTCATGAGGGAGTCTACGCTAAAAGCCCAAGAGTCCAAGATCATGTCCGAAGTTCCCGGATGGAACACTTCCGACTCCCAATATTACAACCCTTTCCGATGGACTCCTGCCCACGTCATGGACGCCAGCAAGAGCAACCAGAAGAAATAAATGGTTCAGTTCGTGTGATCCATCCTTCCATTCGACATTGGAAGTACTACTTGTACCTGATGGGATTAGGTGGTTCTTGCAACCTTTGTCAGGCTAGCTAGTTTCGTTGAGTGCACCTGGAATAATTGCTCTTTAGTTTGACTCGATTGACTAACATTTGGGAGAAGATTGATTATCTAGCCAAGGGAACGGATAGCTTCAAATTCCTCCGCTGAAATCATCGCATAGGTTTCGTTCGTATAGTTGGCTGGATGCGGTTGCTTGCAAACAAGTTTACTACAAAGAGTGCAACAGTGGCCCACCGTGGTAGATCGTTGAATAGATTGATTGGCGAGAATGACCTCGCTTGAAGTCCATTTATTCGATCGGTCTGGTTGAGTGTGCACGGCTGTACGTCATGGCCCACTTCCTCTGGGATTTGAAATGACGACTGCNCACAAAATGTATGAGTTCGTACCAACGCGTTTGATCTTCGTATTCCATTGAGGAGAAAGAAAGATGTTGAGGCTTGCTGCTTTGACTTGGTATCTGCAAGTATGCGTGAGTGTCTGGTTGACGCTCTGCAGTCTTGGATCAACGGCAACCGAGCAGTTGAACCCAGAGACGTTTGCATTGGCATTGGATTCAGGTGAGTTGGATAACGCAGAAACACATGGACTTCCAGAATATCAATCTAACGAGAGTAACCACACTCCAAACCATAGGTCGCAATGGAATGGTGCGATTCTACCAACCTTGGTGTGGTCGGTACGTATTTTCGCTTCATCTCTGTCTCATGTTGCGTCGATGCACATCCTCATTTGTTTTTAGGTCCAAACGAATTCAACCTGACTGGGAACTCCTTGCCCAACATGCGGATGAATCAGTGTTTATTGCAGATGTCAATTGTCAAGAGGAATCATCACTTTGCTCGGAATATCATACTGGAGGGTCCTACCCAACTATCCTCGTTTTCCGCCCGGGTCAACCACCGAAACTGTATCAAGATGGATTGGGTTTTGAAGACTTGATGAGATATGTGGATAAGGAAATCGTCACACCTTGTTGGGGAGATCACGCAATAACTAGCTGTACGGAAAAGCAGCAACGCTATTTAGATAAGTGGCAGTCTGTCAGTTTGTCTGAGTTGCAACAACAAATGAAACGATTGAAGGCAATGGATGTGTCCACGTTGTCCTTCGAATTGGAGCGATGGAGGAACCAAAGGATCCAAATCATTTCCTTTTTGATCGACAAACGGAAAAATGAAGAGCACGAACTCTAGGAAGATGAGGTGATTGAACGAAGTTGTGTTCTATTCTTAGGTCAATTCGAAACCGGCACCAGACTGAATAGCCAGCAACAAGCGGTCTCTCATGATCTTTTCACTGCTGTACGTTGGAAGTTTGAGAACATTGAAACAAGTAGAAGAAGTGGGAAGCTGATCCTCATCTCGCCGAATTCCAATGCGTTGGATTGTGAAAGGTGGATTCAAACTTGCAAAACCCAAGGGTGGTGGCCTTTCACAGCTGGTGACAAAGCGCAAGAGTTCTGCTTGTTCCTTTTGACTCATTGCACCCACAACGCTCCAGAATCGACTGATCGTTCGATCAATGCCGGTGAACCCGCCTGCATATCTACAATTCGATTTCAAATCATCAACATCGATTCTTCCATCAGATGCCCCGCTGATCAGAACTTGAAGCTCAGGCTCGTTGAAGATCTTTAGCCATGACTTGTCAATCACTTCTCGTAATCCCCGGGTGAATGCCTCTGATTGTTCTTTGATGCGATCAACCACATAGTACTTTGCGACCAAACCAATGTATCGTTGCTTGTTGGTATTGGTTACTTCCACGTCTGACCCATTTGGAATCAGCGGGATTTCGCGGTTGCCTCCGAAATCATCCAGGGCTACCGTAAACGTAAGACAAAGGTCTGCGGCGTCACCGTCGTAGGTTTTTAGGAACATGATATTGTTGTACAGCTGTGAATCCATCGTAGACAAATCCGAAAGCATGTTCAAGTAGTTGTAGTCACCCCGCAAATGGGAGAGGAAAAAGTGGGCAAACTGAGGATGGACAGTGATACCTTCAAATAGGGCTTTGCCCAGGATTCTACCCAAAAACTCGAAGAGAGTGACATGGTCGGCCCCATGAGCTGATTTGGAGGATGGGTTAGGGTACATACAATTCTCTGTAATCAAAGAGTGTGAGGATACGATGCATGAAAGAATACAATAGCCATACCATTCTCATGGACGTACCATTTGTCACTTGGAACAGTGCATAGTTGGGATCAAAGGCAATGGCGCACAAGTCCGTCCAGAATTCTTTAAAGAGACCACCAGCATCAATACCTGTCTCTTTCATTCCAGCCTCGTTGTAGTAGTGCACTGCCAATCGTTGACGCATATTGGAACCCAAGTTGTTCATAGTGGCTAGACCGTCCTCCAAGATTCGTCCTCTCGTGATGCGAATAGGAATTCCTGGTTTGAGAGGATTGGTATGGAATGGGTTCTGACTGTTTTCTCCTTGGATAGCCACACGTTTCGTGGTCACAATGCGTTCAAAAAGCTTGAGCCTTCGCTTGAACGACACCAAGAATGGACAAACACGAAGGACTGGCGTGGACAAGAGCCGTGCATAATCGTCAAAACTCTTACAGCGCCGAATTTCACGTTCCAACAAGTCATCAATCAACCACAACTTGGGTGTCGACAAAGGACGCCTGCTAGATCGATCGTAAAGGTCTCTCATAGCCCGAGATGAACCAGCCACCAATGCCAGCCCAAAATAGTTGGAGTCCACAGATGTTATGGGTGAGACTCCGGAATCTTCCGATCCAATATCCAAACAGCAAGCACGGTACAGGAGTTGCTTCAAGGTTTGGATACAGCGCCGAAGCTGATGTAGGGGAAGAGGCTTTTCCATGTCATGAATTTCCGTGTCGTCAGTGACAATCAAAATATGGGAAAGAGTGGATACAAACACAAACAGCATTGCTACCCCATCATTGTCGGATTGCACATTCCCAGCGCTTCCATATTTGGGTCGCACCGAGTAAGCACGAATGGGGATCCGTCCCTTTTGTGGGTCCACAAGCGTTTGAACATTTGCCATGACACTGGAGTCGGATTGAAGGATTCCCCAGGCCGCACGAATAAAGGTTGTCGAAAAGACGAGGACATTTAAGAGACTTTGGGTTATGGGATCGGCTGAGGATGATGCGATTTCAGCCTTGTTTCCTTGTTTGCTGTCCCCTCTAGCCAAAGGTTTGCCACTTACAATATCGGTAGCACCACCGCCACCCCATCGTGCTAACAAAACTCCCGCAACTTTGCATAGTGCGATGAGCAAGGAAGATGAATATCCATGTCGGACCTTTGCTTTCGACGTGGGTGTGTCAGGCACCTTGATTGTGGCATCTCCTTTGGCCAGCTGCTGGGACACGGCACTTGTATTCATGAGCTCGCCACCACCCCCATCGTTCTCTTTGGGTGTCTTGCCCTTGTCTAACATACTGGAAACTCCCTTCGTCAATTTCTTGGCCCAGACACTGGAATTCCAAAAACTCTTGGTTCGATCCTTGCGCGCTTCCTTGGCCGCCAAGGCCACCGCACTCTCGTGGGGTTCATGTTTGCGATCCTTTTCAGTCTTGGCTTGCAGGACTTGGTTGGTGCGCAGAGCTTCGTCATCAATGGCACAACTAAACAAATGACGCAAGAACGAGTCCACCAAAAGAGTATGACACTGTTTGAGGACCACCGAAGATAGTACTACGGGAGTGTGATGGCCTTGTCCGTCCGACATCCATTCGACCACCGAGGAACGCGAGAGAAAGGTGGCCAAAGGTACGGCATCCAACAAGGTTGCCACAAAGCTGAAATAGACGGTGGATGCTGGAAAGTTTATCTTGTCTATTTGACTTCCATTCAACAGCGGAGACAATTTCCCGATTTGAAGAATATTGGCCAACAAGCACTGAGTGGGCGTGGCAGGACAAACCGTCAGAGAAATGGGATGCAAGGTATCCAGAATGCGACCCACCGAAAGGGCACTGGCATGATGGGTACAAAAGTGGGCCAATAAATCGGTCAGAAGGGGCGGTTGACTGGCGAGACGATGGGTGGTGGCATCACGTGTCTTCCAAGTGAACAAGGGAACCGTCAGAATATCCGAGACGAAACGCAACCAAAGTTCTTTGCGATTGAACGCATTCTTGTTGCTACTGGTCTGAACAGAAGCAAGAACACTCAAGAGAAATTGTACCAAGGCATCTCCTTGGGTTCGATCCGCCGATGTGATACAGGCGTCCCAGTCTCGCTCGGCTGAGGGTGGAATTGGGTGCGAGCCTCCCGTTACAAAGAGCAAATGATAGCGAATCCTTGCCAATCCATCCAGTGTAGAGGAAGGAAGCGATGCAGGGGTGACAGGCGTGGCCGGAGGTGTCAATGGGAATAGAATCTCCCAAGCAAACACTTGCACCAATGCAGGTGGCTGAGCCTTTTCCAACCCCAACAAAGTCTTGAACAACAACAGAAAATTGGTGGCTGAAGTATTGGGGGTTGGATGCGAGAGTGCTACCCAAATCAGTCGAAGCAAGCTCGAAAGACGCCGCCGGCCCTCGTAGGTGGTGAGCCATATCACACAAACGTTGGTGGCAGGATCCGGGGACACGATGGACGGCAAAAAGACGAGTTGCACGAGCTTGTCCAACAAGAGTATATCTTGAGCCGGTTGTCGAAACACAACTTTGCGTGGCCTTTTGGCATAAGGGATGGAAGTGGTTAGAAAAGCCATTTGGGTAAACAGTGCCGTGGCCAGGGCGCAAGGCGCCACAAAGGGTGCTTTGGATTGTTTGGACAAAATGGTAGAGAGGGTTGTCAAATCAGTAATTCGTTTCTGCAACAGTTGTGACTCCTGTCGGTGATGACGAATATTGGACAAACTGGATCTAATGAAAGATTGCATGGTAATGGCAGACTTTTGCAATTGTTGAGCAGCCTGACGTTGTTGCCGTTGCTGTAGGGCGTTGGCGACAGCTTCATTCTTGGGTGGTTGTTGGGAAGTCTGAGCTGACGGCGCGATAGATAGTGGTTGTTGCGGAGCAAGTGTAGACGGAACAGCAGTAGCAGCAGCAGTAGCAGCAGTAGCAGCAGCAGCAGCAGTTGTTGTAGTCGCTGCAGTGGCTGGCGCAATGGTGGCGGAGGATGACGCCGCCAATTTCTTTCGTTGTTCCTCAGCTTGTTTCCGTTGTTGTTGCTCCTTCAATTTGCGCCTTCGCTCTTTGGCTTCTTGTTGACGTCTTTTGTTGGCATTTCCTCCAATTTCCTCCGAGAACATGCTGTAGTGGAGATGAATGGGAAAGATGGATCCTCGGCGATGTCCCTAGCTTGTGTTCGTTCCTCCATGCTCCATGCATCACCATCATACAACTTCGTCCTGGATCCAGTCTGTCGACTCACTCGACACTACTGACTGCAATGACCCCTTTGGATGCGTCGAATGCACGTCTGTCCTGTGTCTCGTTGCCTCCAAAGCAACACCGTCGTGCCTGTCGGCTCCTCCCCATTTGCCGTCGCGTTGGTTGTTCCATTCTGGAGATTGGATTACGCAATATACTTCAACATCTACTAGAATCATGGCTAGTTTTTCCTCGCAAGCCAAGCAAAACTCCATTGCTCCCAATGACTGCAACCTCCCCGGAGCAGGAGACGACGGTATTTCGTCTCTCAACTGGAGTCCCAACGCCAACTTTTTGGTCTCTACCAATTGGGATTCCGGTGTCCGCTGTTGGGAAGTCCAAGAACAGGGCGGTCAAGTCAGAGCCAACCCCAAGGCTCAAGTGTCGCACGATCAGAAAATGCCTGCCTTGGATTGTTGTTTCTCCGCCGATGGATCGACGGTCTTTTCCGTGGGATGTGACAAGGCTGTCAGGATGTGGCGACTGGGAGAGACGCCTCCCAATGGAGTGGCACAGCAAATTGGAGTTCACGATGCGCCTGCCAAGGCTGTAGGATTTCTTCCTTCCAGTTCTTTGGTAGTTAGTGGGGGTTGGGATCGAAAGGTAAGCATTCTTGTTTCGTTCTAGGAGTGGGTTGCTACTTGGTTTTGGCATTTCTTACATCTCTTCTCCACCTTCCACGTAATCATTGCAGCTCAAATTCTGGGACACACGTTCTCCCAACCCTGCTGGAGTCCTAGAAATGCCTCAACAAGTTTATGACTTGGATGTCCGCGGCAGCCTCATGGTCGTGGTCACCGCTGGCCGACACATTATCACTTACAATGTGGGGGGTGCCCAACCCCAAGAACATGGTCGCAAAGAATCCCCTCTCAAGTTCCAATCCCGGTGTGTCTCTTGTTTCCCCGATCAAACAGGCTTTGCAGTGGGTGGCATTGAAGGCCGTGTCGGTATCCAGTACGTACAAAAGGTTGCCAACAAGGAACATTTTGCCTTTAAGTGCCATCGACACAACAATGATACCTTTGCGGTCAACGCATTGGCCTTTCAGAATCAATATGGAACTTTCGCGACGGTCGGAAGTGATGGTGTCGTCAACTTTTGGGACAAGGACAACAAGCAGCGTCTCAAAGGATTCCAACCGATTCAACGGCCGATTCCATGCGCGGCCTTTAATGCACAAGGCAATCTCTTTGCCTATGCCAGCAGTTACGACTGGAGTAAGGGTCATCAATACAATACGCCGGGGTCGCCCAATGAAATTTGGGTCCATTATACACCGGACGATGAGATTCGGCCCAAGGCCAAGAAGCGGTAGATACTACGCCCTACTACTAGTAGTTCTTTGTGCAACAAAAGCAGTAGCAATCGTAGGTATTGTTTGTCCTTTCACTAGTGCAAAACACCTGGTGGTCGTGATATACCTAGGTAGTTGTTTGCAGTAGTCATATTCTTTGCTGATGTTTCAAGTTTCCACAGAGCCATTGCAAACTGCCTAACTCATAGATAGGTGCGTCAACTGTGGTCGCAGTACCTTTCACCAGTCCTCCTTCTTGACCGGGGGGCTCCACTACATGGAACTTTAATGCGACCTTGGCGTCGATATTCCCCCTATCTGCCCATGAACCCAAATTGAGATCATGGAGCGGGGTCCAGCCAACAGGCTTTCTTCTACTAGTACTACTACTACTGACTGAGCAGTGCAACCTCTACTAGAACTAGTACCGTACTAGTTAGTACTATTGCTACTAGATGCTATCTTCCTTCAAGAATGTAGTATTGGCAAATCTTATACGTACTAGGTAGTGCCTGTAGTATGCATCCTACTGCTAACCATACAGTCATGTAATCCTGTGTAGTAGAAATCGAATCTCCGAGGTGGGGAACTTATTCCTTCTCCTTGTGCTCATGAACGCCACGGCATCCAGGGTAACAGGTTGGGTGCGAACACCAAGGGCAAACGCTGCACGTCCACGTTCCTTCGTCTCCTTCAGTTTCGTCGTGGCCCACAGCCGAGCACGCAGACACAGGAATCACACGGCCCGTGTCACCGTCCTTGCGAAAGCTCCACCCAACCGTAGTTGCATCAGGCGCGTCGCGAATGAATTTCTTGGAAACAACCTTGACTTGTAGGACCCTATCGCCTTCTCCAGATCCTTCAATGGTTCCCTCCTTGCTAGGAAGGTAGCGGAGAAAATCACGTGACTGGAGGAAGATACCGTACAAACCTGATACTTTGCGCGCCTCAGCAAGCTCGCAGAAGGCTTTCAAAAAGTCGGGATTACAAATCTTGTCGATCTCACTCTTGAGAGCTGCGATATGCTCGGGATCCTGATGAATGACGTACTCCAAAGGAAGCAGACGGACCGAACCTTCGTGAAGAACGGGCTGGAACAAGTAAGGTAAGACTTCAGCCGCCTCGGGGATATCGTGGATCGGAGTTGCCTTGACCTTGAGAAGGGTATCATTGGATTGAGTTGCAATCTTCATCTCGCCTTCTTTCAAGTCGAAATGACGATGAGAAAGACTAAGCCCTGCAGTCGACTCCATGCCATGTTCGCAATAGAGGTCGCCAAATGCGTTCACTGTATCCAACATTTGGAAAAGTTTCTTGTCCCGGTCGCCGTACTGGCGAACATCAAAGTAGTCGTTGACTTGGTTGAAAGCCTTGACGGAAAAGGGAAGGATAATGTCGGTAGCTGCCATGGTTGTTTCTGAAGATGACCGGCTCTGCGAAATTGTGAGCAAACAACATGTGAGGGCTAGATGCACCAAAGATACGGGACTTCAAACTACTAGTAGTATTCTGGTTCCGCCGTTTTGACAGCAGATCTCATGCAAGTAGATTTTGTACCACATATCACGACAATTAGTCGCTCCTGCTTCAAACATCTTATGATTTTCATGATGGCATGCTATGGCATGCTTCTACCGGTAGTACCACATGATTCTGGTGAAAGAAGGGCACATGCTATTAGGGAAGCCTTACCAATGTTGCACGAGACTTCGTCTTCTTAAGGGTTGTTCCATGCTATTACTACGTTATTACTAGTAGTTAGTAGTAGCTAGACTAGTACCGCATTGAGCTTCAACTACTACTAGTAGTTGAGTAGTCGTTGAAGGCACGTTCACGCACAGCTAGATCACGCAAATGGATTTCCATCACAAATCACAACGTAGGAATGCTGTAGACTGAAGGAACCATTTTCTACTCTTGATAGAGAACAAGATAACAAGACTGGGCGGGTCTCGGTTGTCATGTATTCGACAATCAGTCGCTCCGAAATCTAGCTAGAATTGGTTTTTGTTTCGTGATTGAAGGCTGCATTGAACACGTGCCTTACTACATTAAGGAATGAAGAAGGAGGATGGATGTACCCAAAACTTGGATCTCGTGAATGATGAAAGGCATAACATATCATAATGATATGAGGGAAGCGTGCCGGTACCGGTAATAATGTTGACCAAGGATGGCCATCTTGCGCAGCTTGGGTTCTCTCAGAAGACAAGGTCAAGGATAGGAAAGAAGACCAAGATTGGAAAAGGATGTCAACAAGATCAGCCTTTCGTCGTAGAGGCTGCACTATGCTCTACCTGGGTCAAACTGCTGGTCGGAGTGGAGGAGCATTTGTTCCGACTTATCCAAGACCATATAATAGTACTACTAGCTGGTACTCTGCCTGCTAGCTCGGAATTCCTGTACTGAGCTCCGAAAGAGACCTCTTTGTATCAGGCTCGCAGTGTGCACTCTCTCAGTAGCTTTCGGAACTTCCTGCCTTCTTGAAGAGCAGCAATACAAATGGAAGACTTGAATACAGCGTTACTCTCATCTTCTGGTATTGGACCTTTCTACCAAACGGAAGCTCAAGGAATAGATGCTGGGCTTACTTGGCAACTCATCTACCACCAGGCCCGTCTTACATGTCGCCTAGTAACGCCGTACTTTGAAGAATGTCAGTCAGCAAGATTGTTTTTGACATGTCTGATATTCCTCATGATTTTCAACGCTTGCCTGGCGGTGGCAATCTCATACTTGAAGGCGGACTTTTTCAATGCACTTGTTGCTCGAAAGGTTCATGAATTCTCCAAAGTGCTGGTACAAAATGTTGTGCTCTTAGCGGTTGGGGCACTAGTATCGGCATTGTATAACTACACGAAGGCTCAGATGTCTGTCCACTGGCGAGAGTGGATGACAGAACGGATGCTGCAGCTGTACACTTCTGAACGTGCGTTCTATCACTTGGAACTAACCAAGTCAGTTGACAACCCAGATCAACGAATTGCAGAGGATATAAAGTCCTTGACAAGTTTCAGCTTGCAGTTTTTTGTTACCGTACTGACGGCCGCAATGGATCTTGTTGCCTTCAGTGCAATTTTATGGCAAATTTACCCGGTGAGTGTTTCCAAAATGTAGCGAAGCACAGCAGCCATTTCTCATTGTTGTTTCTCGTCCTCCGCCCAGCGTTTGTTGTTTGTGATTATTCTTTACTCGTTTGCTGGCACGGTGTTGACTGTATTCTTTGGTAAATTCTTGGTAGCTCTGAATTTCCGGCAGTTGTCAAAAGAGGCCGATATGCGATACTGCCTGATGCGTTGGCGGGAGAATGCTGAGGCCATTGCCATATATGGGGGACAAAAGCTAGAGTACCAACAAGCTCGTGAGCTCATGTCAGACGTGATGGTCAACCAACGGCATATCAATCGAAGTCAGCGAAATCTCGAGTTCTTCACGAATCTGTATGGGTACTGGGTTCAAGTGTTGCCTTTGGTGAGTATCATGGGTCAGATGACTACGTTTGGTCACGCTCTCCTTGCAGCCTAACAATCACCCTTTTACCAGGCTGTGATATCCCAGAGGTACTTCAGGGGCGGAATCTCCGTTGGTACCGTTACACAAGCGATTTCGGCCTTCAATCATGTCGTCAAAGACATGTGTATTTTTGTGAACAAGTTCGAGGAACTCAGCGAATTTGCAGCTGGGGTGGAGAGATTAGCGTCCTTCTGTAGGATCTTGCAGGAGAAGCGGGGTGGTCAGGAAGAACCACCCTCTGATGAGCTTCTCTCCAGACCTCGAAGCTGGGGTAATCCCCATGAAGCCAGGACTTTGTTTTCAGCGGAACCTTCAGATGCACGCATACACATGAGATTGATATCCGAGACTCCATGTGTCCTTGCAACCCGAAAGTTAACGCTTCAGACACCCGATGGAAAAAGAGAGCTGCTTCGAGATTTGAGTATCTCTCTCGACGAAGGTACGAGGATGCTGGTAGTCGGAGAATCAGGTATTGGAAAATCGAGTCTTCTCCGTGCCATAGCAGGGCTTTGGACCAACGGAAGTGGAGAAATTGATCGTCTCCCATCAGATGAAGTCTTATTCCTCCCTCAGAGACCATATTGTACTGTTGGATCTCTCAAGCGCCAACTTCTTTATCCTGCGAATGGCACCTCGAACAATACTGTCGTTGAGGAGACAGTTGAATCCTATCAGACGATGGACACAAGAAGCTGTTATCTCTTGGGGATTCTCAAAAAAGTCGGTCTTCTGGACGTGGCAACTCGTGCTGGCAATGGAGATGCAGAGAGAGGTCTGGAAACAGTACTTGATTGGAGCAGCAAGCTGTCTCTTGGAGAGCAGCAAAGGCTTGGTTTTGCGCGAGTGCTGGTAAAGAGACCACGTTTCTTGATGTTGGACGAATCGACATCTGCGTTAGACGAGGCCCACGAGAAGCAACTGTATACATTGTTGAACACGGAATTCGAGAGACATGCTCTGACTGTGGTGTCAATTGGCCATCGTCCGACCTTAGTACCATACCATGACACTCGTCTTCGACTATGGTCTGAAGATCATTTCGATGTCGAGATACTTGAGGCAGCCGTTTCGATCCCAGCCTGGCCTCGAGTGGCGACACGAAACCTAGCTGCGGGAGGTGTCACCGCCTGGACCGTCATTGACGAACCGCTGGGACCTCAGTTCGGAGAACGCCTGCAGCAAGAACTGCAAGAGCTTGGTTATTGGCAGAGGCTTCGTCCCAGTCGTACTGCATACTCTGACGAACGAAGCACGTCTCCAGCTGGCTCAAGAGTTGAATACCATGCTTCTCCTAGAGCGCGCGGAGATTCGTGTATCTTCGTGAGGTCGCCCAGGCAAGAAATGATGAAATCACATCCCAGACTGTTTGAATTGTGGTCGGCTCTCCAGGAGCGGCTTGAGGTTGAGTCCGGCAAGGCTGGCTTTCCTTTTCGACTCGACTATCGTCACACTACTATTCAACTAGCGGAGTACCCCGGAGATGCCGAGTCTGGATATGTGCGGCATTGCGACTCGGGGACGTTTTTGGACAATACGTGTGGCCAGCCAGTTGCCACCCAAGGGGGTACCCCCCGTCGCTTCCTCACAGCGATATATTACTTGACTCCATCGGACTGGGATGGAGTGGAAGATGCTGGTGAACTTAGAATGTTTCAAACTGGGGGCCGGACAGTAGACATTGTTCCTTACTCAAACAGATTAGTTGTGTTTCGCTCTGACTGCGTTCAACACCAGGTTTGCCCAAGCATGAGAAGAAGCCGTCGAGCAATTACATTCTGGTTCTGCGGGAAAGAAAGGTGACAACCTAGCCTGAGGGCGTTCTATTGGTGCGGGAGTAGTGATGTGACATGTAGAATATATAGCAGACTCGCAGCTACGAGCCACCTGTGTCGGTTGAAACAATAGAAATCACTGAAGCAGAGGGAAGAAGAGGAACCAGCTCTTGTCTAGGAGTCAATTGTCAGATATAGAGCACCAGTACTTTTCGTGGTACAGAATAAATGTCTACATCCACTCGATGGTCTTTTTGGAGAGAGTATATTCACGAAGATCCCCATCATCGTACAGAATTGCATGCTTTTGCGTATCGGTATTGTACGACTGGATCGTCCCGGCATAAAACTTGCCCTTGGCCCATTTTACACGGAGACGTCGACCAACCAATTGCACTCCATCGGGTGACGTTTCTGGGTTGGAAATGGATGGTGGAAACATGGTCAGCATGGCGTCTCGAGTAGCCAGCAGACGTTCATGCTGCACGTAGGCAACAATAGTGGCACAACAATAATGACCTTCTTCATTGGTGCCTCCTTCCAGTAGTCTGATTGCTTCTTCTTCGTCAAGTGGACTACAAACGTCATCATTGGCAAGAAACCATTGACCCGGGGAGGACTGATGGTCTTGGAATATGGTTGCTACGTGTCCCTCTGCTCCCTCCTCTTCTTGAAAATGAAGGATTCCACCCACAAGTTCCATTGAGTCCTGTGCTAGAGACTCTGGGGTGTTCAACATGGAAAGGTCCAAATGCTTGGGTAAAGAAACTTTGGGATTTCGAAGGACGAGTTCATCGTCTTGATACGAAAATCGCTCCAAACTCAGAAACCAAACCGGTGGGATGGATTCCAAGCGATTTCCTTTGTAAGTTCGCCAGTTTTCCACAGCTGCATCAGATGCCAACATGTCAGCTGGGGTGGATATCAAGTGTTCCTCGTACGAATCAACCGAGACACGATCCCATTGATAGCCGACCAAAGGACTGTTGGTAGATTGGGACAGACCAGATTCTAGGGAATCAAACTCCCCCCGAAGAGGATATGGACATGCCATTCGCTTGGATTTTCCACATTTGAGGCGTTGAAGACATTCCAGAGGATTATCGGAAGTTGGACAGAATCCAGTAATCACCGAGCAAGTTTGGCCGTGAATCCAAGTGGGAAGGAATTGTTCCCAAGAGGTATCGGATCCTGACAATAGTAGAAGAAACTGATGCATAACCATCGATACATCCCCGACATCGTATGGATTCAGTTTGGAATGCTTCTTTAGCCACTGATACAAAGCAGTGGGGTTGACAGCTGTTGATTCGTCTTCGCGAAGAAGTTCCTTGACAACCGATGCCAAGTGTCGAAGAAATGGCGAAGAAGAGTGTACAGATCCCAATTGAAGAGCGTCATTCCAAAGTTCTATTGTATGAGAGAAAAGCTGGAGGACACTCGATGTGTGACAAGAAACGCCAGACACATTGACGATTCCCCTGGCCATGGTGATCAGAATCCAAGCCACTTCCCTCCTAGGAGATTGAAACTATGGGTAGTGGTCGGTGGTTGGTGCACAAGTCACTCCCGGTTTGTCAGTGGGGTCAATGACGAAAGAGCAATCATGTATATGGACCATACATATATGTGGTAGCGGTTGAATCGAAAACAACCCGGGCCATTTTCCTCGAGCCCGCCAACAACAACCATGGCCCAAGATGCAGTATTGACGGGGACTCCCTCGTCCAAGGACAGTGACAACAATAAAAAGCAAAATAGTGGTCACGACAATGTCGTCCTTTGGGTCACGTATCTGAACATTGTTTTGTACGCCTTGTCGTATCAACTCCAACGCCCTGTCGAACCCTTTCTCATTGCACGTTTGGCAGAACGACATGGTGATACCGAATCTGTACATCGAATCTATGGTAATCTGCAATCCTTCTTCCAAGCGATCCAGACGATTGGGAGTCCATTGGTGGGAATTCTTCTGGATCGGATTGGGATTCGAAATACCTCGATGGTGGTATTTGCATCGTCTGCCTTGAGTTATGCACTTCTGGCGCAAGCCAAGGACTGGACCACCTTGTTCGGAAGCAAGATTCCTACCATCTTTCAAGCTGCTTTCTTGGTTGCTCAGGCAACAGCAGCGACGAGCACGTCTAACCCTGCAGCTCGTGCGGCAGCCTTGGGACGCATGACGACAGCCTATACGATTGGTGCCACATTGGGTCCGACTATTGGGGGATATCTTGCGGATCAAGGGGACTACTCTAGAGGCGCCTACTGGGCTGTGTTGGGGTCCTTGATTTCAGTTGTGTTGTCTTTTCTGTTTTTACCAAACACGACCACACCTGATTCCAAAAAGCGGTCTTTTGGACAAGATTTGGTTCGAGCCGGTGGTTTGGCCCTTCGCCGCTCCATAGCTCCTCTCCTCATGGTCAAGGTGTTTGGTGGGGTAGTGGCATCGATTCATTCTACTGCCATGCCTTTGGTTCTCACCGAAAAACTTGAGTGGAAGCCATCGCAATTGGGAATGTCCATGTCTGGAAGTATGATTGCAGTTGCCGCTTTGGGCGCCGTGGGAATGGCACCATTGACCAATGTCTTGGGATCCCATCGAATGATGCAGGTGGGATTATTAGGCCGTGCAGTCATGGGTATGGCTCTCGCGCTCATTGTCTCTGTGGTTTCGACCAGCAGCATGGATCCTATTTGGTCCATTATGGCTGTCTCGATGGTCCACTCCTTGGCGGCTCATGTCTTGGCGACCGGCTTGACGACGGCGACAACTGGAGCGGTGGCGCAAGAAGAGCAGGGAGCATTGCTAGGATTGGAACATAGTTTGTTTAGCCTTGCAAGGGTTGGTGGACCCATGATGGCCACAGCTATTTTGAGCCTAGGCCCATCTGGATTATGGTCGATTGAGTCGGTGTGTGGAGTGGCCGATGTATTGTTGGTGGTGGCACTCTTGGTGGCTACCACCTCCACCAAATCCAAGAATCCGTAATAAAATGAATAGATCGTGTTGCATGCCATCGAGAAAGAATGGTCCATAATGCTAGTTTACACATCCTTGTCTGAGGATCTAGAATCGTCGAGTACCCTTGTACTTGTTCTTCTTTTGACCACCTCGTCGCTGTTGGTTCTTGGCCGTTCGTGTGAATGCCTCCATAGCCATACGATCTACCTTGGGCTTGATGTCCACGTAGTATCCAAGCCCCTGCTTTCCCATCTTGAATACATATCCCTTCTTGGAACCTGTGAACTTTTTGGAGGCAATGAACTCCTTGGATTCAGCTTCCTTCTTGGGTTTTTCCTTAGCCTTTTCAGCCTTCTTTGGAGTCTCCTTCTTCTCTTGCTTTTTGGGTGTCTTTTCTGCCTTCTCCTCTACCTTGGCCTTTTCAGCCTTCTTTGGAGTCTCCTTCTTCTCTTGCTTTTTGGGTGTCTTTTCTGCCTTCTCCTCTACCTTGGCCTTTTCAGCCTTCTTAGATTCCTTCTTCTTGGGAGCCTTTTCCTTTTCCTCAGCTTCTGCTTCTTCCCGCTTTTGCTTCTTGAGCGCTCTCAACAAAGGGCTCTTGAGCTCGCGCTTTTTCTTGTCCTCCTTGTCTTGTTTGGTCTGCTTGGACTCAGTCTCCTCCTTGGGAATGGTATCAATATCTTGGGTAATACCGGCCATAATTGCCAATTCTCTCAAAACCTCAGGGGTCTTACTGTAGATTGGCAAAGCAATACTCTCCGGGGTGCGAATAGCAATGTTTTGAACGTTGGCCCATTTGTGAGGAAGCTTAGGAACGGCTTGTTCGGCGATGGAATTGATGTTCTCGGTCAATTGCTCGACAGACATGGCAGTGGATCCAGCACTAGATGGGTAGAGAGAAAGATGGTGACTGTGAGTAAAATCGTTTCCTTGTAGACTTGCGCTCTCAATGAGAATGGGAATACATACCGAATGGTGACACAGGTTCCAGTGTTGATGCTCATGTAAGTTGCCTTCATGGCCTTTTGAATGGCAAAAGGCAAAGCCTCCTTTCGAGTCAAACTAATAGGAATAGGCAATTTCTTGTTCTTGTAAAAATCCTTTCCCAAAGCCTTGGACAACATGGGCAAAATACGATCGTCGGCCATGAACAAATTATACTTGTGCAACAACTCCCGACGTTGCTCGTAGCGGGCATGCTTCTTTCGGAGAGAATCCAAGCCCAGAACCTTCTTGACGCAACCCATTTGTTCTGGGAACTTTTCAATCATTTCTTGGCACCATGGTTTGGACTCTTCCTTGACAATGAGGCAAATTTCGGGTTCGTCCAGGTCTTCCGAGGCGTCGGCAGTTTGGAACAGAGGATTAGGAATCAAAATACGGGTAGGCTTGTGAGATGCTTGTCCGGGAGTGCGAAGAAGAGTGAATTGGACTTGGACGGAACGATCGTTTCCCAAGATATCATTCTTGTCGGCAGTTTGCTTTTCGTGGTATTTGAGCAAGGCTTGCACTGCCTTTTGTACAAGAGCAGAGTCAACGCCAGTGGTGATCTTAACAGACGCCTTGTCTCCCTTGACAGAAGTGAGCTTGGGAGACTTCAAAGGAACGGCGGCCTTGGTTTTGGTAGAAGTTTTTTGGATTCCCATGGCAGCAAAACGTGGGCGTCGTTTCTTCGGCTGGAAGAACAATTTGTGAACAAAGGAAACTTGGAAAATTTTTCTTGATTGGTTTCGGAGGCGACGACCCGCGAGAGTGTCGTAGCGTGCCATGGACAGACACAAAAGGTACTTGAGAAGATTTTGCCAGTTTGTACTGTGCCTTACGTACTTGAACCTCGTGGCGTCTGTCTGTGCAAGGGCAATCTGGATAGGTAGACGCGTACGCTGGTACGACAGTAGCAACGACATGAGGAAAAAGGGGTCTCGTGGCTACGACGATACGAGTATTGGCACACCACCAAACAACGCACTCCTTGGGCTCTGTGCTACCATTCCAACAGCGCGATCCTGTTGTAGTTGGTAGCTTCGACGTTCCATCTCTTTCTGGCAGGTATTGTTACAATGGAAGTCCCATTGGTACTACCGAATCACGTTCACAAGCCGCGGCGCTATAAAGTTTCCGCCGATGGCTTCCAACTCGTGGACTCTTCTGGCCCACTGTCACGAAACGGTAGTGTGGATATTGCTCCTGTAGTGGAAGAGGCTTTTCCTGGATCTGCATCTGTTTCTGAAGTATTATTGGGTGGAACTACCTGTTTGTTGACAACTTGTGTCAAATTAGACAATCCCAATGTGCTGTCCGTGGCTCTGTCTCCCATGCGTTTGGCATTGAATGCCTGGGATGAGTCTCCCCGAATGTTGGAACTTGACTGTGCTCCACTCGCACTACAGACATTTGTCAAAGTACAAGCATTTGCTCAAAATGCTCGTATTCAACTCAATTTGGTAGATTCCGAAGGAACCGTCGTGGCTCTTCATTTCGATCTCGACCTTGCTCCTGAGGAGGTTCACGTCCTCAGAACTTCCGACTATATCGAGTCCCCGGGTGTCCTTCAAGAAGTCACTGGATCAGAGCTGCAGTCAACCATGGTAGCCTTTGTTTCACCGTCGGTTGTCATTCTTGCGCTCAGTCCCTTCCTCCTCTCCTTAGATATCCCCAGAGAGACCAGTGTTGTTTGGAGCGAAACGCAATGCCTGGAAGACATGCGTTCGCGTACCACTTCCTTTGGAAACTTCTTTTCCAATGTTACCGACCTTCTTGTTGGAAAATTGGATCAAGGCCTCATGGACATGGCGCCAACAGCAGCACTTTGTTTGTCCTCCACTACCAACCCTCTCTTGGATGCTGTATACTGCGTTACAGTGCACTCTGATGCTACTGTCCGAAAGTGGAAGGTGGGACCATCCTATCCACCACTTCCTATAGAGGTTGTCACCCTGTCGTCGGGAAGTACTCCGTTGCCTGTGCCCTCTTCGTGGAGCGCCAACCGGAATTCTGTTGCTGTGGCTTGCCGAATCTATGAGCCAAGCTTTGCCGTCGCTCTCCACATCAAGACTGCTGGTTATATCGACGACGGTGATTCGCCACCTGCCGCTGGAATGGCGTCGGATTGCCATTTACGTGTCATTCATGGGGATCTACAAGATATAGATGGTTCGCGAGCAACTAACACCATCCTCAAGGTTCCCAGAGCAGCCAAGACCCTCGTTGGGATGAACTTCGACCCGACGAGCTCGCGTTGTTCGCTTGGCGTGCTTTTCGAGAGCATTGATGAGGCTCACTCTACTACCAGTACCCTCGCGGTTACATATCCTCCCAGCTTTGCCAACATTCTAAGTTCAACACCCATTGTGTTACAGCAGTCAAGCCTCGACGCTGTGGCCATGACTGAGAGGACTCGAATCCAATCCTTGTCGATCGCTCCCGTCATTCTCGAAGAAATGCCGGATGCCACCGTAGATGAAGCCATTCATGCTCTCGACGCGCAATACCTAAAGCTCCTTTTCCGTCCTCTCTTCCCACGTGGAACCGGAACCGTGCAACCTCCGTCGGAAGCCTGCATTCGTCGGGCTCTTGCAAAGCTTGTTCATAGCGTGTCCAAAGACCATGGGCGTTCTATTGAACTTGATACCATCCGTGTTATGCACGAATGGCGCTATCGCGATAACCGAAAGATTGCCCTTGGAAATATGGCCTCTCCGCGCCGTGTCCCCGTCCCTGCCGAATCCCCCATGGCCCTAGCTGCTGGTGAGAATGGGTCATCTACTCTTACTTCTGTGTACGATGCTTTTGCTCAAGACTGCATGGAAGAGGATGATATCGAGGAATCAGAACAATTGGATGCACTTCCCATGGAGGATCCAGGTGAAGACGGGGCCCTTCAGAGTGATTTCCGCAAGTCTGCACAGGTCGACGCACATGAGCATCGGTGGCGACGGCTTTTGTTGCAAATCTGGGAGGAAGAACGAATCTACAGGCTTCCTCTGGGAACGGAGTGGCTAGTCGATCAGCGTTGCCAGGTCACGGTGCGAATGGGGCTTGTTACTCTTACTACTCCTGTTTCTGACGGAGGAACATCGGGAGACTGGAAGACATTATTTGACCGCATTGCGATGAAAATCCTGCGGCGCATTGAACTTGATCGTCGTAGGTTCCGAGAGTTGTGCTCCTTGGAACAGAAACTCACGAAAGATATTGCCGAAGTCGACCCAGGAAATTCAAAAACTCACGAGTACATGTTTTCCACCCTGAACCAGTTGGCTCGATGGGCTGATGCCGCTGAAATCGAAAACGACCCCAACGAGGTTTCAATTCAAGAGCATCAAGAGCTTGAAGACGCTGCAAGACAGTTGACACCATCGATGCTCGTTGAATGGATACAGGCGGCACCTTTGAATGTCCCAGGGTACCTTCCAGAATTGGGAGTGTTCGGAGGAAATGGCAACGGTCAGTCATCCCAAAACGATGTCTGGTCCAACAAGCCGATTGCGAACTACCAACTTCGACATGCTGCTTGCTCGTTGTCGCTCAGATGTATTGATGCAGTCCGTCGTTTGCAACTTGGTCGCTGCTTACTCTTGTCAGAATTGGTACGGGCAGACCATGCTTCTCAAGCTGCTTTCCGAGCTTTCTATCAATCAATCGCCATGTTGTGGGTTTCTTCTCAGCGCGTTCCCATTCCAATGACGGCATTCCAACAGAGACATGTCCGTTTAGACACCGGAGGTGCTTCGTCACCACCAAACAAACGACTCAGTTATGGCGACGATGCAACTTCAGTCCTGGCGCCGCTTGTCCCTAGCATGACAACTGTGTTGGATGTAGTCACCATTGAACTCTCCCAGAGTGTGGGAGCTTTCAGTGTAATTCCTTTGTCCTTTGTGGGGGTACCATTGTTCCTGGTTCAGTCCTACTTTCGCAAGGCCTTTCAGAATCAACCCAGCTCGCTTGAAAGTGGAACAACAACCTTGCCTGAGCTTGCTGCCCTGCCTCGTCCAAAGGATGGTTCCAATGCAACGGACTACCCCCGCCTGGCACTTCGCCTCCTGATCCCACACTTGGTCACTACTCTATCCGAAGATCCGAAATCACTGCAAATGGCACGAAAGGAATCCCTAGCCGAGTGTTTGCTGATTGAATCACACGCCACAACCTCAGCAAAGAAAATGCACATGCGAGAGAAGGCATGTGAGCTCCTTGTTCCTGAAAGTCCTTTCCGGGGCAATGACGTGGAGCGAGAAATGGTCAAGAAAGCTCTTGATGCTCTAAGAGTGATCAGAAATTCTGTATCTGGTGTGCAAGTGCATAAACATCAGCTTGAAACGTTGCTTCAAGAAAGACTTGTGTCGGCTGCTCCGACTGAAGTAACCAGATTGGCTGAGTTGGAATCTGTGAAGGAGCTGTTTTCCCCCATCACTGCCGGAGCTGGTGCAGATGTCGACAACGTCACTCGGGCTTCGATAGATTTCCTTGCAGTTTCGCTTCTTCATTTGTCGCGAGTGCTTCATAGGCTCAGCATTCTGGAGAACCATATTGTAGGCGGCAATACCGAAGAAAACGAGAATCCAACATTCCTGTTGGGTTTGATCTCGAACGCCATAACCGATATGGGCAATGTCTTCCCAGAGGAATTCCGCCGTAGTATGCCAGAGTACGGCAAACTGTGGTCACGACTTTTTCATCACGCCATCCTTGCTCATCAATGGCATGAGGCTTACTCCGCTTGCCTGAACAACCCCAACATTGGATTGCGAGAAAGCATGCTTTGTCGGTTGGTAAGGGCAATGGTAGACCAAGGGGCACTCAGTAGCTTGTTGGTTTTGTGTACACAAATGGCGCGGGGTTCACCGATGGACATGGCTGTCACTGACACCTCCGCTGCAAATGCAGTTGATCTGTATGAAATCGCATCGGATTATCTCGGAACGGTCGCATCTCCCCATGATATGTACGCGGTGCGGGCAACCTCTCCAGACCCGTCTGGGCTGTCTCATTACCAAGGTGCTTTGTATGCTCTCCACGTCTCGCAAAAGAACTGGAGAAGGGCAGCTCAGTCTATGGACGTCTTCTACCAGAATGCCAAACAGGCGCTTGGAAGTAATTCAGCCAATGTGGGAGCCAACGTGCAGTCTGGGCAGTTGAGGGATGGTCTCATTGTCAATGATCTTGTGCTAGCTTCGCTTGGTGCACACACCTCGATTGAGCTGGTGAAGGAAAATTCGAATAAGTTCTTGGTTGGCGGCGAGTATGGTCCGTATATCGCGATTCCCGTAAAGAGTGAAACCGAAGGAAATGTCAAGCGTGCTAGAGGAGATAATGATGTTGATGACATGGAGACAGACGACGAAGAAAATCGACTTTCGAAGCTAATGGGTGTGGTTGCTCTAGAGGGACGAGCAGTTCAAAGCATTGCTCTGAGAGCACTTTTCTATGACCGGTCAACCAACCCAGCATTTGTTTCCAATTCATTTCTCCAGCAACCTGGTGTTTCTATGACAACCATTAAGGAGTTGTTTGCCTCAGGATATGTTCAACTCGGGTTGGTGTTGGCCGAATCATGGGCTAAAAATGCGTTTGCTGATACTGGGAGCAGGAAACCTGAAGGAAGTGACCTCTTCCATGAATCCCTGTGTCACGTGCTGGAAACTAGCATAATTCCTGTTGCAGTGCAGTCTATGACGGCAGCTTCCCGTCCCACTTTGAACCAGCTCCAATTATCACTTCAAATGGCCGGGAACCACACTGCATACGTTGTCCCCGAAAAATCTGGAAGCACCACAACCGTACAAGCATTTGCACTTCGTGATGCTGCGATGCTCCTTACTCGAAAATTGACAATGATGTTTTCGACAGCAGAGACCCCAGTGGCTGTAGAAGTCGCCGCATCAATTCTTGATCAGGGAGTATCACAGCTGCCATGCTGGTTGGAACGATTCCTACTTGGTGCTGACGTGGCCTCGGAGAACGGGTTGTTTGCCGTTCGGCCACAGGTTGCTGGTGGGCTACAAGGATACTCTGGAAACCCCACAGCTCTGTTTGCCTTGTATGTCAGGTATGGAATGTTTACCGAAGCTTGTGATGTGGTTTCGTTCATTTTGGAACACACAAAAAGTGGCGAACGCTCTCCTTCAGAACGGGCTGTGTCACGGTTGCCTGAAAAAGGAGAAATCGACTATGTCCCTTATAAAAAGATCGACGAGCTATGGAGCCTTATCGCTGTTGTCCTCAAGAAGGGAGTGCTCGGAACAACGGAAGAGAAGCGAGTGACAGGTGCTCGCGACAGGATGAAGGTTGCATTAGAAGGCCACTTCTCACGGCTGAAAGTCAGTGAAAGTGGACTAAGAAGTGCTCGGGCGCTTCGAACATAAGTACAACAGTTCCTAAGACTAGGGTCGCTAAAAGTAGGGTCCTTGATTATTATACATAATTTCGATTGTGTCAAAATGGCGTGAAGGTTACACGTCATTCGCAACCTAGGCAAAAGATTCAAGCAGATCGTTCAACGCAGAGGCCGCCTTCAAGTCTCGCTCACAGGCATCTTGTTCAACTTTCATTTTTGTGCCCTCCAGCTCGAGAAGTTTCATTCGCATTGCCTGAAGTTCTGTTTGTTTATCAAGAAGAGTTTGACGTAACTCCATATTCTGGTGACTCAGTGTGTCACGTTCACTCTGCAAGGCTTGGTTCCGGAGTCTTTGCCTCCGCAAGTCAGCTGACAACCGAGTCTTGGAGGTGTTGTCACCAAAGGTGACATGATCTTCATCGTTCAATGGTACACAGCCAATTTGTTTCTGGAGCTGACGAACTGTCTTATGGAAGTCCTTCTGAAGGCATTCAGTGTATTCCAGGAGTGTTGTCTTTTCGACATTGTTATCTGACAAGTCGACGGCCTTCTTTGTTTTGGGAACAGGCTCCCCTGGTGCCAGCGATATGGCAGATGCGGCCATCATCAGGGGAGAGACTACAAGAGCTCGGTACATTTCACCATTTTCAATCATTGACAAGAATTGATTCTCTGGTTCCTCCTCTTCATCTTCGTTAATGTTTGTGGGGAGGGCCATCTCTGGGTCCCAAACGGCGCTTTGGGCACGGAAAACCACCTGACGACTGAAACCAGAGCTCACGCTATGGAATGAATTGCTCTGTAGAACAGCAGACTGTGAGTCGGAACATGATGGAGTACTACCAACCACAAGCTGTTGGTAAAGTTCTTCGTCAGAAAGCATTTGCTGGCTGGAGTGAAGTGCATTTTCTGATGTAGGTGCGACGCTTCCGTCTGCTTCCATAGCTCTAACTATAGCAGGCACTGTAGGCGCGTTTCCCACTACCAACATGTTGTACATGTCTTCGTCTGAGATTTCGGGACTCCTAGTCTCCAAGCGGTTGTGCTTCATGGGGAGATCCATGCCGTGGGCTCTCCCAGAATCTGCAGAAAAATCATCTGGATCAGAACTCCAGGCAGTCGAGACTGTGCTCTCATCGGGATTTTGAAACCTGAAAGAATGTTGGCTCTTAGGAGAGAACGTTTCCTCTCTGGTGTTGGTGCATGTCGGTACGATGATTGACAGTTTCATCGTGTGTGGGGTGAGTTTTGTCAGTTTGTGGTTTGAGTTCCGATCTCAAAGGATCCACCTATTACAAAACGAGAAACTGGAGGCCGAATTTGGTTGCGGCTCGAGACGATACTGATGTGTCACTGTGACAAATATGTGACATATTCAGCCTATCACTATGCTTTGAAGAATGCTTTTTTCTCTTATTAATCTCGCTCAATCCCCCGACAGACTCCCGAACTCACCCTATTACACTAGAAAAGATGAAAGGCATGCGAGCTAGCGAGTGCGGTACATAGATTGTCACATGCGTACATAGACGAGTTTGGCGTGGTAGCGACACTGTATTTAGGTATTTGTCGAGGGGAATTTAGCCAAGCAAGACAAGCAACAAGCCGCGCCTATTGAAACAACAACATCATCCTCTCACACTATTACAGAACAAGGAACAAACCCCTCTTCCCAGGTGTGACAATCTAACAAGACGACGATAACCATGGAAGACAACACCGATTTGGAAGCCCCCCTTGAACCAACAAAAGAACAAACTTTGGCGCAGAAGGATGAAGAAATTCCAGAGGACTTTTGTCCTGCCTTGCAAGCAGTGGTTGCCTTGACGGTCGCGTGTTTGGTATTGCTCTATCTTCACTGGAGGAAACCCACAGCAATTGAATGAAATCGGATCAAAGGCAACAAAAAAAGCACTCATTGGTATGTTATGCGATTTCGGTATCGTAGTACTGATCGGAGCAGACTCCCAATCCGATTCCCAGGAGAATGACACAAGTGGGGTGTTGCACCTTGAGAACAATGAAAATGTGAGACGAGCATCATAAACCAAAGGGAACGTTACGTCTTCCTGTACAGTGTATAGAAGTTTAGAGATAAGAAATCTTACAATAAAGTGCTAGCAATTTCTTTTCATTGATTTTTATGATTGAGTTGAAGGGTGGCGTCTCTCTGCCATCGGGTGGTAGGCTTTCTGTGTTTGGGTACAGTGTCGATTCGCATTTGTCGAGGGGAGGCAAGTCTCCAAGGCTCCCTGGAAACAAGCAAAGATGAGTGAGAGACATCAGTGGGAGAAAGACACTGCTTGTGGGATATTGTATCGTACTTACATTGCAGTCCACCTTGAACTCCTGAGATGTGACGAGAGAAGATACACTCGACTTGGCATTGGACATGGATGACATCTCGATAGCAAATTTGGTGGTGGATGCATCCAAGCAGATTGGGTATTCCGAAGACACATCCTTTTCATCTAGACACTCCTCCCCGCCAATACGGCGGCAATGCACCAAAGCACTCGATATAGTTGGGTACATTATTGTATGCTGAATAGCACTGTCAAAAACACGAAAGGGTGATTTGCCGTCTTTGGTTTTCATGGCTCGTCGTCGAATCTCCAAGTTCAATTCGGCTTCGTTGTGGAACCATGCTTCACGCTGTTGCAATGACTTGAAGGCGATGGTGTATCTCCATGCACTCCCACCAAATCCGATGTGACCCTCCTCATAATCCCTGATGCTTTGGAAACCTGCTTGTTCCAGAGCATCAATGAAAGGTCCAGCAACATCATTGCGGTGTGTGTTCAAAGTAGGCGACTCCCCAGTTGTAGCAACCATAACAGCATTCTCACTCATGACGCGCTGTGTACCTTGAAGGATTTCGGCAGTATCGGCCATGTCTTTGACAATGTCCCTAATAAAGGAAAAATCGGTTAGTTGCTGGCACACATGAGACGAAAAAGCAATAAAAGAACGTATTGACTTACAAGTCATCCATAATAATGACATCAAAGACAACATTAGCTTGCTCTCCAAACAATGTAGTCAGATTGTCGTAGTAGATTTGGACACGAGGATCTGCCAAACAGTCCTTGACCTCCAAAAAGTCACAGTTGTAGTAGTTGGGGAAATGCTGACGGGTCAAGTTGACAAAACCATCATCAAAGTCCACCATAATAACCTTTTCAACTGTGTTGTGTTTCAAAACTTCTCGCAAAATGGCACCATCTCCAAAACCAACAATAGCAATCGTGCGAGGATTTGGATGTGCAAACATGGGAGGATGAACGAGGAGTTCGTAGAAACTGGCTTCTCCACTGGTGCGCGACTGCAACACTCCATTGACAAAGACAATCCGGTCCGGGGCAAAGTTTCCTTTGTGTGTTGCTTCGTATGACAGGCCACCTTCGAGGGAACGTTCGTACGAAGAGAGGGATTGAAAGCCTGGTCTCAAAACATCGTAGATATCCACACGGTCTTTTCCAACACGAGTGGAAATAATCTATAAAAGCCGGGTGGTGAGATGGCACGTACAGACCCCACCAATACCAACCAACATGGCAATGCAACAATACATACCTCCTTTTTGTAATCCGTCATGGCTCCAATGGGGAAGGTGAATAAATCGGTTAATTCCGCCTTGGTCTCTGGGTCTTCGGCTCCATACCCTCGCCATTTGTAGGCCCAAACAGACTTGGGTGGCTCTCCTCCTCCTACCCTTGGAATACTGAACAAACGCTCCACTTCATCCACGATAGGCAAAAGAGAATTGGGACCACATGTAAAGAGATCAAGGGTAATCACCCCTTCTACAGGCCAGGTATGAAAGGACACATGACTTTCCAACAAGACACCGACACAACTGACGCCAGCGGGTTCCAAACCATGACAATGGTAACTCAATAGCGTCAAACCACATTGGCCGACTACCTCCAACATGGCCTTGGCCAATCGCTCCTCTGACGCCAAGAAGGACGCATCAATGTTTCGAATATCCATCAGCAAATGCTGGCCGACAGGCAAATGAACTTCGTCATCTTCTTCTTCATTTTCTGGCTCGGGAACAGGCAGAGGTGTTGGACACGATCCTTCTTCTGTGACTACCCATCGCGAATGAACCGTTGACTTGGCTGTATCAAAGTTTTTGGAAGTATAAATACTGGGGGGTGGCAGTCGTCCATTCTTGAGGACTGGGTTGGGGAGATCCAACGGAGCCTTGGTGGCAACAGCTACTACCTTCGTGGAAGCAGACTCCAAAGGAGGCAGAAGCAAAACACGGGTGGTTCGTCCCACGGCAAAGGCCAAGAGAGCACAAGTCACGAGCGTTCCGACCACAAATCGCAAGGACACTCGGACTTGGTAGGGTTCATATGGTGCCCCATTCTCCTTGCTGGTATTGCTAGACCCCATGATGGTTGCACTTTGTCAATAGTATGTCAGTTGCTTGTTTCTTTGTCACCCCAAATCGTACCGGTAGAGGATAGCAATAGTGAATTCCTGGATGGACTCTGTGGGGCCTGTCGTCAGATGCAGAGATTGTTGTTGCTCTCGTGATGATGATTGGAAGATGGAAGTGAGGAGGATTAGGGGAGGAAGGCGAGGCTCTGTCCGTTGAGGATGTCGTACACTCCCCTCCATCATTCATTCTCCTTCGAAAGTGAAGATTACATACTACCTTGATATCTTCAGAGCTGTAGAATTGGATATTTTGTTCTGTCACGAACGAGTCATATATGACGTGGCACATCTTGTCAAGCGTTGGAGTGGATTTTTGGGCACACCCGACGGCAGAAGTGCAGGCAAGAGTTGTCCTTGCTTTCTACAACAACGTGTAGATCCAAGCACCGGGTGGAGTCGTTGTAGTTGTTGACTGTAGGATCGCGTAGGGAGTGTCTGACAGAGTCAACAAACGCAACACCATGGTGGTTTCTGCACACACTCCACGTCAAGTGGACGCCTTGAGTCAGGCACTGAACAAGATGAAAGCATCCACCAACGAAGCTTGTCTTTGTTGTGACCAACTCACCAAACGTGCCCGGCAACTCGATTCCCTCACGAGTCCTGCTTCGGACGCTTCCAGCATGCTTTCCAAAGCAAGTAATAATCTAGGAGCCACCATTGTGCTTATGAACGAAGCCCGGGAAAAGTTTGATACGGTGCGAGATTGCGAACCTGCCATTCTTCGGCTCCAGCGAGGTGTCACGCACATGCAAAACGAAAAGGCTGGCAAAGCCAACAAGGCACGACGAAATCCTTTTGAAGAAGGAGGAGAAAAGGAAAATGTCGCCTTGACGGAACAAGATGTTTATGCGGCTGCCGATTCCATGGAAATTATTCGAGATGCGCATGAGTTCTTTGTAGATCGCAAGCATTGGCGGTCCACGGCGACAGCTTTGTCGTCTTTGGAGCGTGTGCACCATACAGCAGTGTCATGTATGTGCACTTTGGCTTCGTTTCATTTGATTGGAGCTGGACAAGCGGTTCGTCTTAAGCGTGTTGTCAAACAGGAGGGAGAAGCGCATATTACGTCTGCGACGGAAACAGCTGAACAGGTACGTTCTCTCGAGATGGTTAGAGCCTTTTTCGCTCATTCTTTCTCATCAAGGGCATCTCACACTTTTTGTTACTAGACAAGAGACCGATTGTCTGCTGCCTTACAAAACCGCGATTTGCTCCGAAGTATTGGTGAATTTGAAGAACAGCAACCCATAGAGGCTCGATTGGTGCGGGAACTGCGTGGAATCTTCGAAGCTTTGGGAGGGAATGGGTATCAACTGGTTCCTCCTCCCAAGAATGAGCCTCCTGGTTTGGCCCATCATTTTGGTATTCCGGCCAATCGTGTGGTGCGAACGGAAAAGGTGGGGTCGGGAGGATACACCAACTTGGTGCAACGTCCCCTGCGGACTGGGTTCCCACACGTCGATGCCTATGGAGAAGCTCGGAAGCAAGTTGCATTTGCCAGTATTGACAATTATGCTCGACGTGTCAAGCAAGAGCGAAAACGTAATGCAGAGAAATTCTCTGCCAGTATTATGGACCCTGCGGATATGGCTGCCAGAGATGCCGTTCGGTGCTTGGAGCATGCCATGGTTGTAGTGGCTGGTGAGAAGAATGTGTACCGTACCATTGTGTCGCCTTCTTTGACCAAGATCGCGGATGAGGATGCCGTCAATGACGAAATCTCTCCTTATTACCGCAAGGCATGTGCTGCCTCCTACTCATACGTGGCGGCTTCAGTTGTGGATAAGGTGAGCACAGCTATTTGCACTGGTTGCTTTCATTGGAAGGGGCACAGAAGTTATCTCACACATGTTTTCTTGTTGTAGACGATGGATGTAATTGAAACAGTCTTCCTAAAGGAGGGTTGCATTGGACATGCGTCTACAGGAGGCAAAGGAGATAGTGCGCCTCCCTTGACGGTTCGTCAAGCAGCGTCGGCTGCTGCAGCTGGATTGAGAATCCTCGATGGAGTTCGTATGTTGGGTCCCTCCTTGGCCAAGCTCTGCGATATGCCTGTTGGGGATGGAAATGAAGAACAACCTAGTGTTGCTGCCATTCTTTGTATCGCCATTCACAGAACCACGGTCAAGAACACTGCCCGAACGTTGGAGAACTTGGCCAAGGCGATTGCCGAGGATCCCGCCGAGGGTACAGAGCGTATTAAGGATGCCCGAGTGGCACCGCTCACTTGTGATGTTGTGCGTGCCGTCCGAGCTGTGGCTCCCTTTGACAGCGCTTACAAGTCTGTCTCCAAACGTAGACAGCTTCCTTGGGATCCGAACATGGGAGAGGAAGCTGGTGAATTGGACTCATTTGTTCGTTTCTTGGTCATGCGACTAGTTAACTCGCTCAAGGCTAAGGCCATGAAATATGTCAAGAGTTCCGGAGATACCGGACAAGCCCGAAGCAGCATGTTCATGATGAACAACACTTTCTACTTGCGCGATGAGCTCGGACCCCAACCGCAGAAATACAATGCTGACGGACAGTTTCGCATCGAGAGCGCCTGGTTTGTGGATAAGGTGAACAAGCTCTTCGAATCGGAAAAGAACAAGTATTTGGGACATTGGGAAGTATTGAACACTCACTTGACAAGTGTCGAACACGACGAGCTCGAGTACCAAAAGAATGAAAAGATTCTGTCGCTTGATAGTGGTCGCCTTATCAAGAGTCGTTTCAATGGTTTCAACGATGATTTCGAGCGTATCTTTGAACACCACAAGGAGTTGTGTGTCGTGGATCCTCGTCTACGAGATCTGTTGCAAAGCGAGGTGGGCGGTGTCTTTTTACCTTTGTACCGTTCCTTTTTCAACAAGTATAGTAAGATTCGATTCTCGAAGAAACACCAGGACGAATACACCAAATACAATCCTCTCAAGATTGAGGGCATGTTGAGCCGCCTCTACGTCGATGCAGAGTAATTGATACTGTAGCAAAGTTATTTCTTTTTCAGTACATTCTCCTCCACCTTGCTGCATTAAAAGTAGGCATTCTCTCGGGTCACGAGCAGGACTGGAAGGGGAGCACGCACCGCCGAACTCTGAATGGACGGTGTTCACCACCCCCACACATTTATCACATCAATTTATCACGTCAACCAACACCATGGCAACCGGACTTGTGACAAGTTGCCACCGTCCGCTCTTTGCGGTCATTTCATCGCGGCCACCTCTTGTTAATCAAGAAGAGTGCGTAGCCAAATCACCCTACGATGTTTCAGCCTGGGCGCAATACTTGGACTTGGTCGATGAATTGATTGCGGAACAAGGAGACTCCAGCTCCAAGGTTCATTTGCTGCAAATTCGAGATCTTGTCGGCCGACGGGCTGTACATCTTTTGCCAAAATCGTACAAGCTATGGAAGAATCATTGGGAATTCTGCCTTCAACACAATGTGGGGGATATAGTGCAAATGTGGGAAAAGGCTCTAGTCACTTTGAATAAGTTTCCTCGCGTTTGGATCGAGTATTTGGAATACGCACACACCGTGGCAACCACATCGGGTAAAATGAGTCCAACCAAACTCAGACATTTGGCCAATCGAGCCTTGGAAGCATTGCCCGTCACACAGCATGACAAGATCTGGCCTGTCCTCCTAGAATACTATCAATCGGAAGACCATACTTTTATTCCCAAAGAGACGAAACTTAGTATGTTGCGGCGATATGTTCAGTTCAATCCTCTGGCCACCAAGGATGTGGCAGATTTTTTGGCCAACAAACTGGAGCACTGGGGAGAAGCGGCTCTGTTGTACGTCCAACTACTCAACGAATCCGGAACGCCCGCTCCCATGAGAAAAGATCTGTGGATGTCCCTGGCAGAAATTGCTATGCGACACCCACTGGATGAAGTAGGAATCGATTGGGATGCTCTGGTACGGGGGGTACTCAAAAACCCGGGCTTTTTGAGTGACGAACTGGAAGGAGTTGTATGGAATCAATTGGCAACGAGCTGGATTCGCCGCGGAGAGTTTCAATTGGCTCGCAGCGTGTACGAGGAAGCTATTGAAAGTGTTTCCAAAGTTCGAGACTTTACCATTTTGTTGGATGCCTATCTCCAATTTGAAGAAGGTCTATTGGAAGCTACCATGGAAGCAGCGGAGGGGGAAGATGAGGCGGAAGAGGTTGTCCAAGACACAGATGACTGGGATCTCTTGTTGGCTTCCAACCAATCGAACGAGAATTCAAGTGCTCTCACGTCAGCAAGTAAAATGGCGGACTTGGAGCTTGCCATGGCGCGTGCCGAAGATTTGACCTCGCGACGACCCATCCTTCTAAATCGCGTGCTATTGCGTCAAAACCCTCACGATGTTGGAGAATGGTTGAAGCGAGCTCGCTTGTATCAAGAAAAAGTTCAGTTTGCGCAAGCCGCTGCCGCATTGGAGGAAGGCCTTCGAACGGTGTTTGCTCGCCGTGCCGTAGGAGGATCTCCTTATCAAATGGTGACGAAACTGGTGGAAATCTATGAAACCGACATGAATGATGTAGCCAAATCACGAGATTTGCTGGATCGTATCTGCAATCGCTGGGAGTATGAATTTAAACATGCTGATGATCTGGCCGAGTGTTTCGCAGCATGGGTGGAACTAGAGTTGCGTCAAGAGTCTTGGGACGAAGCTCTAACTATTATTCGTGGGAGCACGGTCGTTCCACCCGGTACAAAGGACAACCCAACGCCAAAAATGGTCAAAGGCTTGTCCAAGTCACTTCGCTTGTGGGATCTGCTGTTGGATTTAGAAGAATCTCTTGGGACTGTCCAATCAGCGAAGGACTCATATGATCGAGCCATCGAACAGCGAGTTGCCACACCTCTGCATATTCTCAACTATGCTTCCTTTCTCGCGGACAACAAATATTTCGAGGAATCATTCGCTGCTTATGAGCGAGGGATCGAACTTTTCCCTTTCCCTGGAGTCAAAGCAATCTGGACAACTTACTTGCAAAATTTCTTGAAGCGATACGAAGGGACGAAAATCGAGCGGACACGCGACTTGTTTCAGCGATGCCTGGAAAGCTGTCCCGCCGAGGACTGTGTCGAATTCTTTCTCCTGAATGGCAAGTTTGAGGAGGACTTTGGTTTGACAAAACGAGCCCTGACTGTATACCGCCATATGTGCGACAAGGTTCCAGCAGAGGAGAAATACACTGCGTACAAGCTTTTCATTGCTAAGACAACCAAATACCAAGGTCAAACCGCTACACGAGACATCTACCAATCTGCAATCCAAGATCTTCCTGACGGACCCGCTGCGAAGTTGTGTATTGACTTTGCAAACATGGAGACCAGTCTTTCTGAGTTGGACCGTGCCAGGGCCGTCTGGGTATATGGCGCACAGATGGCAGACCCCAGAAGAAATGATGAATACTGGAACAAGTGGAATGAATTCGAAGTGGCACATGGGAATGAAGAGACCTTTCGAGACATGCTCAGGATCAAACGCAGTGTGGAGGCTTCCTTTTCTACTGTAAATTACAACGCCGCCGAAATGAGCCAAACATCAGCCAAGGTAGAGACATTGACAGACGAACAAGCCATGCGAATGATTGCTGAACAGGAAGGAGTTGAATTGGATTTGCCCGTTGCCAAGCCTGCAACTGCTGTTGCGGGATTTGTCAGCGCCAAGCGAAGCGCTGACGCAGCTCGTCTAGACGGTTTGGAGGAGCGGGCTGTCAAACTTCGCAAGGCTACAGAGGAATCAACAGCGCCCGCATCAACAGAAGGTGTCGCTACGAATGAAGATGAAGATGAAATCGATCTCGATGACCTGGACGACGTGGAAGGTGACGAGGATGACGCGGTTCAGAACGTGAGCACCAAGCCAGTACCTGCAGCAGTCTTCGGTGGGTTGGCAAAACTAGCCTCAGATAAGAAGTAGAATTGTCTAGTCGGACCAAGCAACTGGGCAGAACATCCTTAGGACAAACCTGTTTCGTCGAGACGACGGTGATAACAAAACGACGAAGCGTTTACTTGTATGATTTCAGTCGTCGTGGGACTCACAACACAAAAAGGACATGCACGAATTCACTTAGGTCAAGCTACTACCAGACCTAGAATGATGCATTGATGCTTCAGAGGCGTTTCGACTGTTGGGTGTGGACAGTGACAAAAAATGTACTTCAAGTCGGGTACTCGTGCCTACTTTTGAGAAAGTAATATTGTACTAGAGCTTGGCCTTATTCTCTAGGATGGTTCTTGTGGAGGATTTGAACCTGCATCACCACGACTCTTTCCATCCAAGTTGTCAATCCCCTCAAAAGCAACCACCCAAATGTAGTTACAAGGGACCTTGTCTGGCGTAAGGTTAGGAAGAAATAGTTCAATGGAATTATTGGTTGGTCCGCGTAGTTGAGTCGATGGGCCGAGCACGACTTGCCCCCATTCTTCTTCACCTATTCCCAACATGCGAGCCGTGGTTTGTGCCGTTCCTATGGGGCAGGTGAGAGTCAGTTTGCTGCTGCTGGGCCATTCTGTCAAGAAGGCGTAAAGTAAATCTCCGCCATCACGATCCACACTGCGAGTGTAGTAAACACCGCCTTCGGTTTCCTCAGAGCAAACAGTCCAGGGTCGACTACTGTACACTGCTTCACCATTCACATCCAACCATTTTCCCATCTCCAACAATCGATCGACCATGATAGGATTAATAGTGCCATCGGCGCCAGGCCCCACATTGATCAAAAAATTACCGTTGCGCGAGATGGTTTTGACCAGAATGTTCAACAGTTCCGAAGCAGTCCAATAATCTTTAGCGCTGGAACGACGATTCAATCCCCAGCTGTGCCTATCCATGGTGTAACAATTCTCGAAGTAATGTGACGATGTGCTGTTGGGGAGGTACTTGTCTTTGCAATTCCAAAAGGACCCATGAGCACACAGAGTGTCAGTACCCATCCTGTCGTTCCAAACTACCGTGTCGCGAACACTCGAGTTGGTGGCCAGCCAAGCCAGAAACTCTTTGGACTTCCAGTAGTCAGAATCTGCATGCGAAATCCCATCAGCCCAAATCACGTCTACCTCGTATTTCTCCACCAAATCGTACAATTCGGGAAGCGACTTGGTGTCTACGAACATTTGTGACTGGTAATCATTGGCCGCGTCCTGTAGGTATACTGGATTGAACCTGTACGTCAAGAACAAAAAGATAAGGACGACATGGATAGTTCGATCAATTGCGGTGCACCACAAGTGCCGACCTACCATTCAAAAAACGAGTGGTACGCTCCAAATTTGAGAGGCTTTTTGGTCTGAGGAGAGACAACCCCTCGAACAGCCTTGGATAAATCTCCAAAGAGATCTCGGCGGGGTCCAATATCCATAGCGTTCCAGTTCCACGTGGTAGGAACGTCCCGGCTGTCCCACATGCAAAACCCTACCATGGTTGGACGTTTTGAGATAATCACAACACTGCAATCAAAGTTTCCATCATGCCATTCCTTGACATACCTTCGTGGTGCTTGCTAGTCAAGACTACATACTGTGCACCTGAGGAAGCAAAGACTTTTGCCCATGCATGTGGGTCATACAGTGTGGCATCTGAAGAAATATGAGATTGTATGGAAAATAGTAATAGACTACGGACGCCAACAATCTCCCAAACGTACCAAATCGATGAGCATAGTCTTGATAGTTGAAACGCGGGTATTCGGTGGCATTGATATAGCCAATGTAGGCTGGATCTTTTTCCTCAATCCATCGGTGCCAAAACCACTCAGATCCAAATGCAGGAACGCTGAACACACCCCAGTGAATAAAGATTCCAAACTTGGCATCCTACAATCGCGATCATGCAAAAATGGGGGTGAGTACAATGGTGACCCGTTCTCTACAAGCAAAGTGGACACCCCATTGGGACTTACAGGATACCATTGAGGCAGCGGGCGTGAATCAAGCGACTCCCAAGTTGCTTCGTATGCTGTTAGAAGCACAGGGAGTACGAATAGACACAATGTTGACAATCGATACATGGTGGTGTCAACCTGCTGTGCTTGTGGATCTTAGCTTCGTACGTACTCGTTGTCTCTTGACTGGGGGGTTCTTCTTCTTTCTTCTTCTTCTTCATCACGAAAACCACGAGTCGCATTGTCGCATTATTGTCGCATTGATCAAAGAGCGACTCTCATCATCAGTAACTACCACCGGGTATGTACCGTACTACGTAGCCAATCATGCCGTTGTTGGCGGACACACGAGTACCGGTAGTAGTCCGTGTCCACGGTCAAAAACACAACAGCAGCATGCTATTGATTCCTCCAACGTATTGATTACCAATGAAGAAACGGATCAACATTTGGCGCATGGGAGTTGTAATGGCAGCCACTTCTTCATTGGCTTGGACATTGCATGCAACCTTTTCCCAAAAATGGTTCCCATTGATTGCATCGTCAGGGACAGTTGAGCCAAAGATCGAATTGGGTTCACAATTCGTCTACATCACAAATGCATCAGATATGTTGTTGCCAAAGGAATCTTGCAAGACATACTGTCCTCATGGATTTTTTCAGAATCGCATTGTCTACCAGTATTATCACCAAGCTGGGTTGTTGGATCGACTATCAATCATCACCAAATTGGCGAACGTGGCAGCTTCCCTCTGTGCGCATGTTTTGTTTCCCACGCCAAACCAACTTCTCTCCGAGCCGCACAACAACGGCACTGCGACTGACCCAAAGTTTGTGTGGAAAGACTTTGTGCAACTCACTTTTATGGAAAATCCTTCCATTGAATTGCTCACGGAAAGCTCCGAACCTGCTGGGTCAGAACATTTTAAAACAGTGTTCACTACCGATTCGGTCGATCAGGTAGAGGCCCATTGGCAAATGGCACGGAAACATACGTATGTCAATGATGCGGGAAACTTGTCTGCCCGGAATTTCACTGGCTTTCAATGGATATTTACTTTCAGTTTGTACGAATTTGTGGAACCTCTGAACCAAGCGATGAATGCCGAAATTTGGAACAGTCAACAACAGCAACGTTCACAACGAACAAGTGCATTGCTCGAGAACACTCGGAATCCGTGTCCTCATTTGAAAGACACTGTTGCACCGCGATGTGTCTATGCGAAGCAAACTTTGACGCCAGAGCTTCGACAATTGGCACAAGATCTTTTGAAACCACCCCATGAACAAGTTCGAAGATGGCAGGCAACCAATTTTTCCAATCCCAAGGTTTTGTACTATCTGGATCAGGTGCAACACGTCCAACAAGCACTTGATAGCCACTGGATGATTGGATTACATGTCCGACGCGGGGATTCAGCTTCTCGCTGTGACACATCCTTGGAGAAAATGGAAAGATATCTCCGTTGCTCCATTGCGGATCATCTTCCCCAGAATAGCGGTTCCGACCGAACTGGTGCAACTAGTGACAAGAACAACGCGACAGTTTTCTTTTACAGTGATGAGCGAGACGAGGGGTATCGAAGCAGTCTCGCCACCTCTGCGAGGGAGAAGCTCCGACTTGGCTTTGTTGATTTGGACATGTTTGTGAGTGGCGCCTTGAGTTCCATGGATTCCGATAAAATGCCAGATTGGAAACGATCCAACAACTACTATTTCTTCCGTGTGCTTCATGCCATTGTGGAAGCGTTAGGCTTGGATTTGTCTCTGGAACAGCGCCGTGAAATATCTTGTGAAACGTGCTCCGAGGCGTTCGCCTCTATGCTTCGTAACAATAGGAGATGATAGCCTTTCCTTGGAGGGATAAACCTAATAGCAATTAGTACCACTATCACTACTACTCTTAGGGATGTTAATGTGCTTTCATCGAACGAAGCCAAAATTCAAACTGTCCCACCTTTCGGCTATGTCATTGTCCGACGCCTCAATTTGGACCCGAAGCAGAACCAACAAACCTGACCTTTACGGGAAGTGTAGTGACTATTCGTAGTCGCATTGTCTAACGCATAGCATGTGGATTCGATCAGTATGAGAATCGTAAGGAAAGGGGATGATACAGTTGTTCCGGATGATTCACGGTGTTTCAGAAAATATGGAGTATTCATTCTACTCATTCTACTACTACTACAGCGCATGTCGTCGTGGGTGCAACATACTGCCTCATGATTGTAGAGGACTCCTAGGTAGTAAGGGCACCCAGAAATAGGCCATACAATGCTATACCTACCATTGGTTGTCCTATAGGTTCGTACCTTTTGATGGAAGGACAGACGCTCCTTCCGAGAGTACCGGGTTAGAAGGATGCCAAGGAAGATCTAGATTCGCACCAAACTTGGTAAGATACTTCTTCTGCCCGAGGAGAAGATATCCGAAGCGATTGTGCATGAATCTTGGGAGATCTTCCGAAGATTTGGGTCATCCAAAGTAGCCCAGCAAATAACATAGTTTTCCAATTCACACACTACACCCCTTTTCACACCCCCTCTCTTCAGCATAGTGCACAGGACCTTAATATTACACTACTACAAGTAGAGGAAAACAACAACACAACCATCATTAGTAGCAAGAAGAACACAACCACCATATCTTTTCACTTGTACCCCACTAGTCAGACATGGGTGTCAATCTGGTGGAAATGATCGTTTGAGGGAAGCACAGATTTTGCAAGGGCAGCAATGAAGCTGGTCCAATCTTCCCAAGCATTTTGGAACAAACAATGGAAGAGGGGAGGCAAACACAATACATTTACCTATTAGTGTTTACACTATTGGGTTTTCCAGATTGTGAGCCTTTCAACTACATGTCCTCAGAACTTGGAAATGATCTCTGTTGACACCAGTTTCTAGATCCAAAATTCTACAAGAACTTTCTCCAATCACTCGTTCCAAGGTTTCTCCTGTTTGTGAAGCTCCCAGAGCTTCCCTCACCGCTCTGATGCAAGCCTTGGTCTTGCTACACCGATCCCACCAAGAACGCTTCGTGCTCTCCCCATAGAGAGATGTACATTCCCGGATCTCTAGACCCACCAGCAGCACTTCTCTGAAGAATCCAAGACCACTCCGAACTCCGATTCACCCACTGCAACCCTTAGTACTATGTACAACCAAGTATACCAAGCTCACCATGGTTCCACTGAGATTCCAGTGGGCAACACCACCACACCTCATCGAGTCCATACGAAGAAACAAGGGCAAAAGAGCTCCACCATCCCCTAGCAAACAACAGGGTGCAGTGGCTGGAGGCAGATTCTATTGCTGCAGTGGTGGTGGCAAGAGCTCCACCATCCCCTAACCAACAATGGGGTGCAGTGGAGGCAGAATCTGTGGCAGCAAGAGCTGAGTCTCAGTCCACATCTTCATTGGCCACAAGAGCTCCACCATCCTTGACCAACAACAGGGTGCAGTGGAGGCAGTTTCTGTGGTGACACAGGTGGTGTTCTGATTGTGATACTATGATTGATTGCTTTTCCCTTGAAGTTGCTAACTATGGAATGATCAAAGATTTGTGTACATTGTATGATCAACACAAGTGCTACATGACAATAGCTCTTGATTGTATCGAAATCTGATGGGAGTTTCCAAAGGCATATCATCTGTTTTATGAAACATTCTTCACCAAGTTGGCAGTGGTGGGTGATCATCAGTGGAGGAAATGTTTGGAAGGTAGTGGCAATTTTGGTAACAAGTCTACGGAGGCCTTGGCATGATGGTTCTGAGGAATATTTACCATGCTTGGGTGGCCCAGGCAAGAATGGTAGATTCGTTTGACACTCAGTATGGCATTGAGTATGAACACTGGTTGTCCAAAACAGTTTTCCCAAACAGACCTTCTTGGAGAAGTATCCTTGATGAAGCTCTTCCAAAAATTTTCATTATCTACAACAGGGTCAAACCATCATGGTGATAGTACTACTGCTGCATCTGGGGGGCAGAAAAAAGGCAAAGTCAGCTTGTGTCGGATGAGACTTACAAATCCGTATACTAGCAAGACATGAATGCGTCATACCATATTCAGCTGAGTGGCAGGGTGAACTATGTCCTGGAGAGGTCCTAGTTGTGTGATTATAGAGTCCATTTGCTCTGGATTGACTCAATTGGATCTATTTTGACTCAATACGATGATACCGGATACCGGATAAGTATGATCTCTATCAGATGCCCACCAAGAAAGATACACACATAGGCGATCTCCAGCCACTCCGTCAGTCAGCATTAGACTAGTATGACTATGTTCTTCAGACATGAACAGTTTTTTGTGCGAAAAATATATTTTGGAGCAGACCTTCGCGCCGGGAAAAAGGGGGTTGTTTCTGCCGGAGCAAAAATACTCCAGCAAATTTCTACAGCAATTCTGTACTGTATTTCTAGTACGCTCCAGGATATAGCTTCTAGTCAAAGATGTCGTCTCCCAGAGTAGCAACGTCTCCAGCATCCAATTTTTGGCTTGGACACAACAGTTTTGGAGCCACTAGTACAGTATGGTTGTATGCATTGTGATGTTTATCTTGACCCCTTTCAATTTGGCGCAGACTTTTTCCTTGCCTCTCCTCTCCTCTCCTCTCCTCCACTCCACAAAACTCATCCACCAGCACCAGGAGGTCCTACTACTAGTAGTACTTCTTC
>WXVQ01000188.1:0-30190 GCA_013372465.1 Nitzschia sp. Nitz4
GTTAGTACTACGGTGGGGGACCACGTTGGAATCCTGAGTGTTGTTCTCTTTTGGCAAATTCTGTCGATGATTTAGTTTTGCATCGTATAACTGACCCTATTATACACTCTACACCATGGTCGGATTTGGCGACGATGATGATGAGGAGGAGGAGGAGGCGGCGGCGGTGGATCTCAAAGCAATATCACTAGGTACTTTTCAATGATGAGAGATTCTCCAACAGAAAGACCGCCGAGGCGAGAATAGTGCCTGTTCGGGTACGTGATGTTGGTACTTTTTGGTACGAGCACTCGTAGTAGATTGGCGTACTTGCGTATTGGGAAGTCACTTTTTGCGCGATGTAATATCCAATCACTGAACGTTACTACCTAGGTACAAAGGCACGACTATTCTGAATTCATCGACATCACTTCATTGCGGGAAGGTCATTTAGGCCCTTGCATCACAACTAGGTACCGGTATCAACATTGTACCCCGCTATGTTAGAATCCCTTCTTGCCGCAACCATGTGAAGAGATCACGGTAGACTTTGTTCGAATAAGCCCAAACCGTACCCCGCGGCATAGTACGAGTTTTCAGTTCTTCCGGCAGGGAACGTGTGTCGCAAACCCTATATAGGTTGGTGTCGGCTTTCTTCGAGCGTTCTATGGGAACCATATCAAGTCTTAGGTGACAAGAGCAAAAGACCAAAGAAGACTTCTTTGGCAAACACCACCCAGTGGGAGGAAGCGAAAATTGTAACAAGGGCACCTCTGCAATCCAGTGAGGAACCGATTCCTTACAAAGTCACAATGAACTCAACAAACACAGACTCGAGCACGGATTTGTCTAGCACGACTACGATATCAACGTCTCCGTTGACCCAATTTCTGACCGCACCGGGTCCAATGTTTCCTGTCTCACAGACACATCCCAGCCGGAAACGGAAGCGGGTTCACTTTGCAGAGGCACCTCCAGTTGTTTGTTTCATCCGAATTCGAACCTCCATGTCCGAAGAAGAAAAGCGAGACCTTTGGTACCCGACATCAGACTTGGATGATTTCAAGACAGAAGCAAGAAACATTTGTCGCAAACTACGAGTCGAATCAACCCCAACCACGCAGGTGATGGACGAGCCAATGTCACATCCATGTGGAATCCCTTCAAGTCCTAATACGGCGAATGGCGACCCCCCCAGCGCGAGACATAGTCCTCCTCCAACTTTGATAGAATCTCATACTCGGGGGCTGGAACATCGCGTTTGTCTCAATCGTCAACGACAAAAGCACTTGGCCATTCGATGCACACTGAAAGCCCAAAAGCGTAGTTCTTGTCCTGATTTTATCGCCAGTATCAGCGAGAGATGTACGCAGTGGGCTAAAGTCATGGCACACGAGGAGGGAGTTCGGGATTTCTGTGAAGCTTACTGTCCTCAGAATATTTCACAGATGCCTCCTAAAGTGTTGGTAAACCAGAAGTGCCCCTTTCCACTTCCTTTGAAGACCGAAGAGAGATTCAAGTTGTCAAGACGCAATTGTCAAAAACCAGGGGACTCTTCACCACCGACAGTGGAGGTGGTTGATCTCACGTCTACAGCTCCGAACGAAGATGGTTGTGGTCTACCTGGGGCCCCGTCCTTGGATACTCTGCGGAAGGTTTCGCTGTGAATACTTGGAAGTGAATCCAAACATTGAGGCCTCTAACCAAAGAGAGTATCAGTAGTATGGATGACACCTCCGCAACCACAACTAGAGTCTAGGTTGCAACAAAGATGTACGGACGTCTTGTGAAAGGGGTCTACCTCATTCCAGGGGAATACCTCGATCCCCCTCTTCTCCAAATGCGAGGTTTGGGAAGGGCGAACGTTCTACTACCGGGTAGATCTTTGGTAAACTTGAATCCTTGATCCACCATCATCTAAGCCACGAAGGGGGCTACGAGTATCTACTCTGGTAGCCACTTTCGTGGCAAGATGAGGGGTTAGCCGTGAAGCATACTTCAAGGTACCCGTACTCTAGATAGATGCCGATAGGTTTGGTATGTCAATACTACTATGACTGGTGCTCAAGTGGATTTGATGAAGGAGCAACACAAAAGAAAACTAGACTAGATCACACAATCGTAAATCTCAGGACTACAGATGTACTGATGATGGTATGGGGATGATGGGAGGTTCCCTACAGGAAGTTGGACTACTTCCGTGAACCCTCATGGTTGACTATTAATACTACTGGTACCATACCTACTACCGGTAGTAGACAACAGCAATTGGGATTTTGGTAGCGACTGAATCAGCTCTGTTCGAAAATTGAGCCCACCTTCTTGACGATTCCTGTATGTGCAACGAACTCGTACCCGTTCATCACGTTGCGGCGAATATCCAAACATGACGCTAGCAGAAGAAGGAACATCTCCCGAGGAGGAGTGGTGTATGTTCGTTGTTGGTAGTATCGAAATGCGTTCCTGACCTATAAAATCTACTATCGTTTGCTACTACTAACTACTACGCTAGTAGGTACAAAGGCAGAGCAGTACCGTTCGTAGACCATTTCCGGTAGTTGCCATTCTTGCTTGTTCACAACAGTGATTCTTGTTGCGGTGTACAGTTTGATTGATTGAAGCGTTGGTACTTTCGGCGGCGTGGATACAACAACATAACAACAACAACAACAGGCTGTATTTTTTGTGACAACAGAAGGGTTCTGATTCGGACAATTGGCACAAATTACTAAGTGTTTTTGAGGGGCGCTTGGCTCCATTTCCAATTGTGTGATTGTTGGAATGTTCCCTTGATGTCGAGAGAGGTGGTTCGTGCAAGGGGCCCATGTTTCTCTGACATTCGCTGTCACTGACGACCTGACAAGACGTGTGGGGGCAGTAGTGCCCAACTGGATTCTTCTAGGAAGCAGAACCTTTAGACCCCTGCATCATGGTTGCACTTTGTTAGCAAAGAACATCCGATCTCATAATAGTAATATTGTGTGAAACACTTTTTGATCACACTCTTCGTTTCTACTAGTACTCAGTATGATTGCTACCAACATTCCTCCAAGATACCCGCAACCGACAAACATGAAGCGACACAAACCATTCGAGACCACTACTCGTACCGATTGTTCTTCTCACGACGACAATCCTGGTATGTTCTATCGGTCTGACACAAACGTTTGTTCTGGGGAGTCAACGTCAGGGACAGGGAGTGGGGAGGACAATGTTGATGAAGTTGCCGAAGTACGAAATCTTGTGAAGAGTGAGACTAAGTCCATCCAGACTACACGGATCTTTGCTTTTTCACTACTATTGGGACTTGGGATTGGTTTGACAACCACAACGTACATTCTGCTCAACAAAGCACGAATGGATGAATTTGAAAATAGCGTAAGTCTCCCGAGAGAGAGAGATCTATCCAGCTTTCGCTTGATGTTCCTTGCTTGTCTCACGATGTGTCCTACTACAATAGTTTGATCTGTTTGCCAACGCAATCGGTGATGCTATGGAATCGCGTCAGACTAACTTGATCGCAGCTTTTGATGGACTCAGCAAGTCGGTGGCTTCAAATGCCGAAACCTTCAATATGAAATTTCCCTTTATCAACATTCCCAATTTTGAGGCTTTCGCTGAGGAAGCCCGTCGAATCTCTCTTGTGGAGGGAGTAGGGGTGGTTCCTTTCGTGAGCGAAGAACAACGGGAGGAATGGAACGACTTTTCCTGGGAGAACCAGTTTTGGGTTGACGAGAGTCGAGAATATGCAGCCAGAAACAGTGATGAAGCGAAGGAGTTCACGAATGATACCATCCTTCCAGACATCATGGTCCCTGTGGGTGAGACTACCATGAGGGTACCAAGTCCCGCAGTTCCTCTCCACGGCCCTGTGTGGCACCTCTCGCCCCCTCCATTCAGTGCTGAAACAATTAACTCCGACATCTACCTAGTCCCTACATTCCAAGTGTTGGCTGATCAGATGTTGGAAGAAAGAGGTAAGTGAAGCATCCAAGCACCATTATGTGATATCGCATTTTCTGACAATATGGTTCCAGGACCTGTGATGTCGCATCAACGTGACTTGACTCCTCTAACGTCCACCAAGGTTACTGAAGCTGACCACATCGCTTTCCATGAGCAGTTTTTGATTGTTCCAGAAGACGAAGAAGGGAAAAACCCCTCAATCACTCCTCACTCACTACTACTTCAGCCCTTGTATGAAATTGCGAATGATTATGATTCTGACATCGTTGGAATCATCTATGGCAACGTCCCTTGGGACCCACATGTGACCGATTTACTACCCGATGGTGTCAATGGAATCGTTGCTGTCCTCTACAACAGCTGTAACCAATCTTATTCCTACGAACTGAACGGGAACACGGTGAGAAAGGACCTGCAAAAAGTGGAATGGTTTCGCTACAATGTGTAGACTAACCAGTGCTTCTTGCTCTATATTGGACCGCTAGCCAACTTACCTTGGTGTTGGCAACTGGGCAGACAAACGTTACCACTATCTTCAACGGACCATTCCTTTCTTGTCGCCTGAGAGTGGTAGCTTCAATGAAACCAGCTCGTTGGATCAAGGCATCTCAGCATGCTATTATGGCTTTCACCTGTACCCCACTCAACAGTTTCAATCTGCATTCAGTGACAAGACACCGGAACTTTTCGCAGCATGTGTCGCATTTTCTTTCATTCTAATTCTTTGTGTCATGTTTCTATTCGATGTTGCTGTGAAGCGGCGCAACGAGAAAGTTGTCGGGGCCGCCGTACAATCCAACGCCCTAGTTTCATCGATGTTCCCCAGTACTATCCGCCAGAGGATGCTCGAGGAGAACATCAACTATAGTGGGAAAATGCCGAAATCCATCGATGGTATCGAGGGTTCTCCTGGTATGCTTGCATTTCAAACAAAGCCCATTGCAGATCTCTATATTCACACGGTACGGAAAGAATCGGTCTGGTTATAGAGCTCCCTTCTGACAAGTTCTAGTGCTAACATCTTGCTTCCCGGAAAGTCTGTCATGATAGCAGACATTGTTGGGTTTACAGCATGGTCCTCTGTCCGCGAGCCAACACAAGTTTTCGTATTGCTAGAGTCCGTATTCAAGACTTTTGACATGTGTGCCAAGAAACGTAGAGTATTCAAAGGTGCGTACTTGTACCGTTTGTTGCGATTCTCACAATTGGCCCATTGTTCTCACGTTTGTTGTTTCCTTTCAGTTGAAACGGTGGGCGATTGCTATGTTGCGGTATGCGGCCTTCCAAATCCGGCAGCAGACCAGTAAGTTCACAACAAGGAACGTGACCACGAAAAGTGATTTTGTTTCTCATGATCATGTTCAGTGCTTCAAGGCTAGTCAAGTTTTCTCTCGATTGCTTGAGCCAGTTCTTGCCGTTGGTTTCGAAACTGGAGGTGTTGTTGGGGCCTGATACCGGCGATCTGGGTCTAAAAATTGGGATTCATAGTGGGCCGGTCACAGCGGGTGTGCTCCGAGGCGATCGCTCGAGGTTTCAACTATTTGGGGATGTGAGTAAACACGTGCGCTCAGAAGTTTGACGGAACAAAGACACTTTCTCACGCCTTCTCTTTTAACAGACGATGAACACAGCTTCACGAATTGCAAGTACTGGTGAAACTGGCTGCATTCACGTTTCCAAAGAGACTGCTGATCGACTTGTGAGTGAAGAGAAAGAGACATGGATAGTGCCCCGGGAAGAGGCAGTTCAAACCAAAGGAAAAGGTGAACTTCATACCTACTGGGTGGCGTTGGCTCCTGCTTGGCCCAAACCCAGTCTCAAGCACGTGCACACCAAGGCCATTGTGGAACCCACAATACAACCAAATGTTTCTGTTGGAGAAATCATGCAACGAGAAGAACGCCTAGTCAATTGGAATCGGGACGTCCTGTTGTCTCTATTACAGCAGATTGAAGCTCGGCGCCGTGCAATGGCAAAGTTGGAGCCCCTACAAGAGAGTGCCCGAAACAGTATCCGAAGCAGTGACGCGGAACCAGGAAGAACCGTGCTCGACGAGGTGGTGGAGATCATTCCTTTGCCACAAATCAACACGACCTTCGATGATTCTTCCATCGTCATTCCTCTCGACGTTGTGAAGCAGCTTCATTCATATGTTTCTGTAATCTCTGCAAGGTATCATGATAACCCATTTCACAACTTCGAGCATGCAAGCCATGTTACTATGTCTGTTGCTAAGCTGCTCAGTCGGATCGTGGCACCCTCTGACGGCGAAATGAAGCAACTAGGACAAGTGAGTGGATCGTTTTCACTCCATGACCACACGTATGGGATCACGAGTGATCCGTTGACCCAGTTTGCATGCATCCTATCAGCCCTCATTCATGATGTTGAGCACACGGGAGTTCCAAATACAACTCTGATCGCCGAGCACCATCCATTGGCGACCATCTACAAGGGTAAGAGCGTGGCAGAGCAAAACTCTGTGGATGTCGCCTGGAAGATTCTGATGCAAGATGGTTACAAGGAACTGCGAGATGCCATCTATCAAGGTGAAGCTGAGTATCAACGTTTCCGTCAACTTGTGGTGAACTCAGTGATGGCCACTGACATTGTTGACAAAGAACTCAAGGCAATGCGCAATGGGCGTTGGGATAAAGCCTTTGCATTGAACCCTAACACGGAGTCAGCTCGGGACGTTATTAACCGCAAAGCCACCATTGTTATTGAGCACTTGATCCAAGCATCAGATGTCTCCCATACCATGCAACATTGGCACATCTATAGGAAGTGGAACAACCGTCTCTTTGATGAGATGTATCGAGCGTATATCAATGGTCACGCCGAAAAGAATCCGGCAGACTTTTGGTACCAAGGGGAGATCGGCTTCTTCGATTTCTATATCATTCCATTGGCAAAGAAGCTCAAGGACTGTGGGGTGTTTGGAGTTTCAAGTGACGAGTATTTGTTGTACGCGATGAAAAACCGAGAAGAATGGCATAAGAAGGGACCAGCGGTGGTAGCGGAGATGTTGGCCAGGGCTGAGAAGATTTATACGCGAGGGGGGGGTGGTACAGATGTTGCGGTGTCAGAATCATCCACGAGCGTCGTTCAAGCCTAGTAGGGTTCTGAACTCCTGCATTTCTTGCTTCTCCCGGGGAGGTTTGTATTGATATATGTTGTAATGCTAATGCATGTAGAAGTCGTAGTGGTTGCACTTTACTCGCATTGGAATATGTCGGTAGGTCGGAGTCTCTGTCGGTCGTCGTACCGACCTGAGTGTGGTAATGAGATCCCAATTTATGTTAATAAGGTTCGGCAATCCAAGATTTGACGAGTTCCTTCTTGTCGGACTATGGGGCCTTTTGGACATGGCTTCTGCTATGTGACGATTTGTCGCTTCTTCCAAGTCCCATACGAAAGAGTGTGGTCGCAGCCCTATTCCCGCCTTCAGGGTTTTCTATTTACCGAAACGCTGGCAGTGCGTCCCAGTAACAACAACCGACACTGTTTCTAAATACCATGGCGTATATAAGACCAGTTTTGGCGGCAAGGCGACCCAAACATGTGCATCCGACCCACCCCCCCCCACTCGGCGAGTAGGACTCCGTGAAGTGTTCATAGATCAGCACCAATACCTCCAAAGTGCGTTTCTCTTTCTCTTCATCTACACAATCACCAACGACGGACAGCTCTCCCAAGCACCATGTTTGCTGTAAGCTCAGACGAAAGATCGGTAGGAAGTACCGAGGGTGACATGGAATGCAAGCGCAACAGACTTATCAAGCTCTACCATGCTGCCACTTGCTGGCATGAAGGCTACACACCTGCTACTCACTGTACTCGAGAACCCCATTGTTGTGCTACCAAGCGAGTTTTTGAACACATGGTGACATGCATGAATGCCGCATGTGGAGTCCCTACTTGCCGATCCTGTCGTCGGATCTGGCGACACTACCGAAAATGCCGACACGTGAAGAATTGTCCAATGTGTTCTGTCATCGGGCGTCCTTATTCTTCCGATCAACTAGCTCCTAGGTTTCGTAAAATGCAGGAACCTAAAACGGTGTGCTCTTCTGCATCCTCCATGGCACCAACCGTAGTGTCACAAGAAACACAAGACAGCAGCGATGCCGTTATGACTACCCAAGCTCACGTCGGGCTCCCCATCCGAAAGCGATTTGAATTGGCCAAGGTAGAGTTAGCTCGGGCTGGCAAAGAGAATCTACTCAACCGAGGCTCAGTTGGGTCTAGCCCATCGAAAAAGTCCAGGTCCGGCGACAGTCAGAGTCAGCCTTCCTCCTCACTTGGTGGATATGGCTGGGTGCCCAAATCATCTGTCCCTCCCAGACCCGCTCTTGCCAACAGCAACAAGAAATCTCCGTCCGTTGCTGCTGCTGGCGCTGTTCCAAATGCAATAGAAACAACGCGAACAACCAAGTCCAACAAACCTCCACTATCTCCCCGAAGATTGCCCATTGGATATTCTGTGGTACTGTGAGATTGCATGTGTCTGAACGAAAATACTGTTGTACAGAACCTTTGCTGGCAACTGACAATAACAACCTATACTAGTTCGTATCGTCATTACTCAGCTATCTGCCATTAGGAAGAATTGTGCGGTGGATGAACAAATTTCGTTGCAGCACATCAAAGAATGATATCATGTTGCGAAGGACAGACTGTCGTGTCATTCTACGGCGGCGGCTCTATTCAAGTTGCAGCGAAGTCTACAAAGACCATGGAAGCCTATGAGATCCCCATCATCTCATTCCTGATGGCTAGTCTACAACATGCTAAAAGAACAAGTAAGTATCCAAGCAAGATCCACCTTATTTACCAACATTACAAAATGCCTGACCAGTAGCGACCAAGATCATCTAGCTAACAAGATAGTTTACTTCTTGAAGGCAGCAGTGATCTCGGAGTAGAGAACAAGTACAAGGGCATCCGAAAGCGATTTGAATTGGCCAAGGTAGAGTTAGCTCGGGCTGGCAAAGAGAATCTACTCAACCGAGGCTCAGTTGGGTCTAGCCCATCGAAAAAGTCCAGGTCCGGCGACAGTCAGAGTCAGCCTTCCTCCTCACTTGGTGGATATGGCTGGGTGCCCAAATCATCTGTCCCTCCCAGACCCGCTCTTGCCAACAGCAACAAGAAATCTCCGTCCGTTGCTGCTGCTGGCGCTGTTCCAAATGCAATAGAAACAACGCGAACAACCAAGTCCAACAAACCTCCACTATCTCCCCGAAGATTGCCCATTGGATATTCTGTGGTACTGTGAGATTGCATGTGTCTGAACGAAAATACTGTTGTACAGAACCTTTGCTGGCAACTGACAATAACAACCTATACTAGTTCGTATCGTCATTACTCAGCTATCTGCCATTAGGAAGAATTGTGCGGTGGATGAACAAATTTCGTTGCAGCACATCAAAGAATGATATCATGTTGCGAAGGACAGACTGTCGTGTCATTCTACGGCGGCGGCTCTATTCAAGTTGCAGCGAAGTCTACAAAGACCATGGAAGCCTATGAGATCCCCATCATCTCATTCCTGATGGCTAGTCTACAACATGCTAAAAGAACAAGTAAGTATCCAAGCAAGATCCACCTTATTTACCAACATTACAAAATGCCTGACCAGTAGCGACCAAGATCATCTAGCTAACAAGATAGTTTACTTCTTGAAGGCAGCAGTGATCTCGGAGTAGAGAACAAGTACAAGGGCAGCTCCAACGGTACGAAGAGCGTTGGCACCAGCTCCCTTGAACAAAGCAGCAGTTCCCTCATCCTTCATGATCTTTTGGAAGCAGTCCATGGTTCCACTGTAGACCCACTCCTCCTTGGGCTTCTCAGATTGCATTTGAAGTCGGCGACGGACAGTGTCGAAGGGGTAAGAAGCGTATCCGGCGGCGATGGCGGAAGTTTGGGCGCAGACGAACTTGGAGGCGGCACGGAAGATAGCATTCTCGTCCTTTTGGTAGGGGTTGAATCCAGAAAGGGTATCGAAGAGTCCGAAGTAGACTCCACGGTATGGGATAATACCAACAATGGAGACTCCAACTCCGTTGTAAAGTCCGGCAACTCCAGAGGTCTTGACGGTCTTTTGAAGACAGTCCAAAAGACCGTTGAATTGTTGCTTGCCACCACCGACATCAGAGGCCAATCGGGTACGAGCGTAGTCAAGAGGGTAAACGATCATCAAAGATCCAGCTCCGGCCAAACCTCCGGAAGCCATGTTGATCATGAAGAAAGAAAGGAAGTCCTTGTTCTTGTCAACCTTAGGGAACAAAGCCTTGATGGAGTCCTTGAAGGCGAAGTTGAAGGCTTGGGTAGGGAAATAACGGATGATGTTGGTCAAGTTTCCACGCCAGAAAGCTCCAACTCCTTGCTCGGCGGCAACTCGGGTGAAGCAGTCAACGATACCGGTGTATCGGGCGACCTCTCCGGAGATAATCTTGGGGTTGGCATCTTGAGTTTGGATCAAGAGCTTGACACGCTCGATAGGAGCAGTGGCGGTCTTGGCGACGGCACCAGAGACTCCACCGGCAAGGAAGTTGATAAGGAAATCAGACATGATGAACGAGTTTGGCTGCAATGCAATGAACCAACAATGAGAAAATGACGTGAGAAAAGATTCCAAAATAACACCAATGCCGAATTCGAAAGCGCTACCAATGCTATCCCCATCCACCTTGTCATTGTCGTGTTTTCAGCACAACAATGTGTGTTCAGTGCCCGCCCATACAACGGGGAGACACTCAAGGTGGATAAGTCTGTCACAGGCACATCTCCTACACTCCGCCATCCATCACCAACGGGCGAAGAAATCCAAGGAGGAACGATCCGACGTCTCAAAGTCAGAGGAAACTGGACAGATTGTCCAGCCCCTTCCACATGGCCTCCGCCCAAGAAGTGCATGGTGTTGGGGTGTAGTTTGTTCAACCCAAAAGGTCCAACAACAGGAAAAACCTACCGGCTTGATGCAAGTCGAAGATGTGAAACACCCAAAAATTATGCGATGATACGCTTCGTCGACGATGCGCATGCCTCGGAATCTTTTGGGTGAGTGTGTACGGCACAAACCACGTAGAATCTACGTAGAAATCTTTGTGGCGGCCCAGGCGTAGATTCGTTTGGTTGGACAGGAACCGTCGGCAGGCGGTGGAGAAGATTTACGCACAAACCTTTTCCAATTCGATGCTGTCCGTCCGATGTCGGGAGTTGAAGAAGAGTCTTCTTCAAGAAGCACAGGCGCCGAATGGCTGAAAGCACAGCCACCTGTTATTGTATAGAGGTAGCACATCGATGCCGTTCGCTTGGCATCGATGGGCCGGCTTCATCCCCGAATGGGGTCGGTCCCGAGGACCAGGGTCGCATCCACGCTCATCGTTGCTGACATTATCCTACTAGGTAGGTAGTACATCCTTTGGACTCGGTCAACACCGTCTCTATCAGCACAACTGCTTTTGTGTAGTACAACTCTTTAGAATCATGTCTATTTTGGAATACAACGGATCCGCCATTATCGCCATGGCCGGCAAGGACTGCTTCGGCATTGCCGCCGACCGACGCCTGGGCGCTCAGTTGCACACCATCGCCACGGACTTTACCAAAGTCTTTGCCATGGGCCCCAAATTGTACGTGGGCCTGGGAGGTTTGGCCACGGATGTCCAGACGCTCCATCAGCTCTTGGAGTTCCGATTGAGTTTGTACCGACTAGAAGAGGAGAGAGACGTGTCGCCGCAAGTCTTTGCGCACATGTTGAGTCAAGTTCTGTATTCCAAGCGCTTCGGGCCCTACTTTTGTGAGCCCGTCGTCGCTGGTTTGACCAAGGAGGGAACGCCCTACTTGTGTGGGATGGATTTGATTGGAGCTCCTGTCGTGGCCAAGGATTTCGTTGTCACGGGATCTTGTACTGGAAACCTTTTTGGAATGTGCGAGTCCTTGTACAAGCCAGACCTAGAACCTGACCAACTCTTCGAGGTCTTGGCACAATGCCTCTTGAGCAGTGTGGACCGCGATGCACTCTCGGGATGGGGAGGAGTCGTTCATATTGTCACAAAAGACGAAGTCATTACTCGGGAGCTCAAGGGAAGAATGGACTAGGCCTATTTCTTATTTTAGTAGAGAACGAATCCCTTATGCTTGTACAACCATTCCCCCATCGTCGTCTTCTCATCCTACACACTAGCAACTGCCACATCCACAACCTTCTTCTTTCTCCTCAACGGAGAACTGGCCAATCCTCGGGCCCATTGGGCAACAATGCTCACCAACTTGCCCTGTTCGGACGGAGAGTGCGACAGGATACCAGTTCGAATTCTTTCTTGTAAGTCATCCAGTCGTCTCAACAGACTTGCTCCCGACGACACCTCCTCTGCTGACCTATCACTCAAACTGTTCTTGGACTCAAAACTTGCCTTGTCTGTCAAGTTCAGCAATGGGTCGCTCCAAAACAAACTTTCAAGGGCTCCACCGGCCAGAGTTCCATTGTTTTCATCCGAAACCGTCGTACCCCGGAAGACAAAGTCGCTATCTTGGTTCAAGAACTCACCACCACTTCCACAATGCAGAATGGATGGTTGCCAACTCTGACCAGTAGTACTTTTCTCTCTTGTCTCCTTGCGAAAAGGAACGCCCTTCTTCTTGGATCCATCGGCCCCACCCTTGGCTTCTTCAGATTCATCCACGTCGAAAGAAAGTACGGGATGAAAGGGCGGATGGTCAAACCAATTTGAGGTCTTCGCCCCCTCATTTTTGGTCTGAGCAGGAGAAGTCGCAGCTGTGTTGGGAGTGATGAAAATGGAAGTGGATCCCACTTGACGCGGTCGCTGGTCCCTTTGTGGGAGGTGATGCACCGAACTGGGAGAAGGCAAAGTCGTTGACCTCGTTGTAGAAGATCGTTGAATGCAAGGGGGCGATCGTGCGGAAGAAACCAAACCCCCTCGACTAGAGACAGAATCATGATCCTCCTGCCATGGGGATCTCTCCATTCGTGAAAGTCGCAACCGTTTTCGCTTGGGGGTCATTGCAGCCGCTTCTTGTTGGATGAACTGCTTTTGTCGATCTTCTTCTGATAAAGCGACGCCCTTATTCACAGCTCGCTTGGCAGAAAAGTATACATGCAATAGCCGAAATTCCAGGTCTTCCTTCCCATCTCGACCATACATAGTCCAAAGGGCTCCACCTTTGCGCCCCGAGTACTCTGGATTTCCCTTGGGGTAACAATAGCGCTGCTGAATAGCCGTTGGCTGTGGAAACTGAGGGCCAGACAAACTCCAAGGACAAGTCTCGGGGGGCAGAGATTCCATGACCAAATGCTTCAAGTGACGAGGGATCTTGGCTTGGTTGACAGCTGCCAATGCCGACGACGACATATTCTTGCGTTTCTTTTCGGGTCGAACCAACACGTACAATCCATCTGTCGCGAACCAAGACAAAGAGAGGGAAATGTTGGGCAGCAATTTCCAGAGTCCCATCACAACCCAATCAAACGTACCTTCAAACTCAAACGAAGGCGGCGAGAGCTTCTGTCCATGAGGACCAACAGGAACGATTTGAAACTTCAATTGAGGTGGAGGGGGGTGATTGCCGTGTAAACTTTCGAAGATGGATCGAACATCATTATCGGAGAGACGTCGCATGGAAGCCATGATGGTAGAGACATCAAGATGAACGGGGCGATCGGAATGTGCTAGAGTGGATCGCATGAACTTCCACGGTTGGGTCGAAGCGTGGGGTGGCAATCCGTGGAAATGAGCAGAAAAGTTGCGTTAGTCGAAGAAATGAATTTCCTGTAGGTTGCTCTTGTGGCCATAGGATATAACATGTGGCATCGTTGCCGGTGCGATACGATATTACCGTGGATTGGTAACCGACACTTCTGATGGAACGATGGTTTCAAACTCATTTGCTTCTTTGCCAGTTGTCGCCGAAACGTAGATCCTGTTGTCACTTCCCGAGCACCTTCTTCTTGTATAGTCCTGGTGTCTTCGGCTTGTCGGAAATTCCTAATTTATTAGACTGTTGGGTGTCCAAGACCTTTCAAATATATACAATGAGTCAACTGTCGCTATTCGCACTGTGTCTTCAAGCGACATGTAACTGCGTTGTTGCCCAAATTATTTAAGGTGCCTCGTTGGTACTGCTGCTGTACTGCTACTTCTACTTGCTGCCGCCTCCAACAAGGCCACTTCTCATCTCTAGAAGAGCAGAACGTTGTTGTTGTCGTTGTTGTCATTGCTGTTGCTGCCATCCCAGCCCCTGTCAATTCTCCTATTGATAGCATCTATTTCCTTGCATCATTTCGAAGTTCCATTGACACTGTCAGGAAATGGCCGTTGCTGTATTTGGAAGTAAGATCTAGTTATTGAACGCAAGTCTCTCATTTTGGCAAGTAGGTTGTTGCATGACTACGTCCTCAAACCAAATGGAGGGGGTTTCCAGGCTGGAGATGGACGAAGGAAGTCAAACTAGCATTAGTATGGAATTGTGTGATGTCGGTGAGCGAGTCGACTGGGACTCTATGATTGCTACAGCCTCATCTTCTCGACCGCCTTGTACTGCCGTTCACCTACACGCCAATGGTGCCTCGAGCAATGGCCCTTCGTCTGCAATGCGACACCGCAATAGCAACAGTTTCCAGGAAGAACCATTCGCACAAAATTCAAACAGTCCGGGTCCTAGCATGTGTCAAATGACAGAGAAATCGGAGGACGACATTGACGAGGATAACACGGATACTGAATATTTCGTTCCACTTGAATCCCCAAGCACTAACGTTAGTACATCGAAAGGACCACGACCCCTCCGACGACGTGGCGCTGCCGTACATTCTCAGTTGCTCAAATCTGCATTTGAAGCAAGTATGTCTTCCTACAATACAGACGATGATTCTGACAATTGCGATGATGACTACAGTATGTACGCTTCCAACAGCACTTTGGCTAGTCGGGACGACATCTGTATCGTAAACGTACCACGAAAGCGAATTCGCGGTGGGGAGAACAAAGGGGGTACTCCCACAGCCATGGCCGCTGAAGCTCCCAGAAGCGGCAATTCCGAGGATGGTGACATCGGCCGGATGTTTGGGAATATGCTCCTACGGAGGGAATCGAGTGGATATGGCGCCGCGTCGGTCACGTCCAACGAGTCAAGTCCACATCGGGGAGGAAGGAAGATTGACAACCAAACAATTTCTGGAAACGTATCTTGTACCAACGCGTTGCCCTTTCAAGGCAAAATTACGGGAGAGACGCCGTCTCACGTTTTGACACACCCGCAAGGGGAGCATAGAGGTTCCGTTACTTCCATTTCCACATCCGAAAGCTTAGATTTGTTGTGGCAAACGGAATCGTTGGGAGATGCGAGCGGAACGGACTCATGAGATTCGTCTGATCTTGCTATCTTTCCGCTCATGACTCATCGGTTGTTCAATGCTTGACATTCCGGATGGGAGGCCAAGATTTTGTCGTCATCACACCGGATGCTGCAGCAGCAATCCTAGAAACATGCACAGAGGAGCAATGGCTGGTTTCCATAGCGTAGTACGAGTATTATGATCGCAAGCTTCCCCTGGGTCCGTTTCACGTTGTGTCCCGTTTTGGGAACCACATGAGAAACTTCGAATAGCTCCACACCGAAAGTACACACGAGGTTACAAATCATAACACAGGCAATGATCCATTTCAATACAAGTCTACGAGGCTGCACACCACCGTCGTTCATACGACAATCACAGCAGCAACATCAATCACCGATATTCGAGACTACTAAGAAAATGAAATAGAACTCCAATGCCTCCACAAATTGTCGAAACTTCTAACAGCGCTATGGTTGTGTACGGCAATGAATAATGATGGAAGCGACTCTTCTACCCGCCCTTGTGGGGTACGAAGAATTGTTGTACAGACCGATCAGTAATGTGCAACGACAAGAACTGAGAAGGGTGTTGGTATTTTTGTTGCGCTCTCCACCACTTTGTTCATCACTCATTCCGAAAGAAGTGCCCCCCATAATCCAGGCCTCCGTCCTCATTCAAGAAGCACCTTCTGAGGATTCTTGATCGTGCGCAACTCATATGTTGAATCGTGACGCATGGATACGTGATCATCTAAGTACTGGGTACCGTTTCGAGAATATCTTTTGTTGCATTCAGAAAACACATAAGACTACGGATAGCATGCGACATCTTTCTCTGGTATCTCCTTGTTAAAGCACAACAAAAAGGATTTATAGGGGGCATGGATTGTTTGAAGGCCCCAATTCGCATTGCAACAAAGTGCTTCGGTTCCCGAGAACTTTTTCGTGATACCAATTCCTCTCAAGAAGCAAAAGGTAGTTTGACCACAACCTCTACAGACGTCGCTCAAAGATCACTCTTGTTGACCTTTTAGAATTACACAAACAATGATGGAATGCCCTCCTGTTAACAAAGATACCGACATCGAGTCTTCAACCAGACGCCGATACCACAGGCGAGGAGCATGTGTCCTCACCACCCTTGATCAAGATGTGTTATCATACTATGCGAGTGCTAGTTTTACGGATTCAAGAATACAACCAAGCTCATGGGATACTCCCTCCTATGCAAGTTCAGATGAATCATTACAGGCGTCAGTTTCACGGAAACGAAGACTGTCTTGTGATGACATTGATATGGGAGGGCTGAAACGCCACGCACCAGCATGTGCCATCATGGCGTGATCTTGGGCAAATGCTGAACACAGTCAGCGAAGTGGGGTTCCTGGGACCATGTACACCGTTCATATAATCACATCTCATCGGATGTTTGCTCAGTTTTGATTGCTCCTTTCTTCTTCATACGGTGTAAAATCAAGCCTCTACCCGCGTTCAAGGACACCATCTATGGGCTTGAATTACAATAGAATTGGTTTTTTGATCTTTCACATTTAAGTCTCCATTGCAAGTCTTTGGAAAGCTAGTCTGGATTACGCCAAATTTGAGGAGTGATGAAGGTGGACTCCCGGCGGCTGAATTGTACTCTGCAGGTATAGGGCTCTGCCCCCCTGATGTTTTTCCTCGACAGAAGACAAATGCAACCCTGTCCTGGTCCTGATACATGATAGAAGAGAAAATGCGATAGATCCCTAGTTCGAAGTTTTTGGATGGAGGGCAATGGTGTAGGTTACTTCGTTGGCAAACGGAATAGCATACAAATGGGAAAGGAGAGCTTCTTCATACGCTTCGTCCTGACCTTCAAAACCTTCACCACTACCATGGAATATGGCTCATGATGTACAAGGAAGTATTCATTGCACAACAACAGGTTAGGTTACTTCATTGTCTATGGTCAAGACACTGAAGACAAAAGATCTAGGTTAGTTGACAGAGTACATTGCTACTATTCCTATTTGTAGTCACAAATGATTCCAAACCATGTATTCAACGGACTAGGCCGACTAAAGATAATTTGAACGACGTCGGCAATGGTTCTTTTTGGAAAGGGCGAAAGCTAGCCGGCTTCGCTTTCGTTTCGGTGTCCCAATCAAATCCGATTATCGTTCGCTTTCGCCTCGGAGTTGCGTTTCAACCCTCCTTTAACTCCAGAGGGTTATGTTGCTATTCCAGACTACAAGCATAAATATGCCTTCGTCCGAGATATTTCTCGCGTTTCATGTCCTAGGCATATTAACAAGTCCACTTCTTTAGTGGAAGGGGGTGAATGACGCTTGTCCTACTCTACAACGCCTCATGTCTTTTCTGTGGACACAGCGACGTGTATACTGGGAGCAATAGACCGAAGGCCTAACGGCTTGAGCAACAAACAGCATCCGAAGATCTTCCCCTTTCCAATAGCTCTTCTATAAAACAACAACAACAACAACATCCTTATATCGCTTCTGTTTTGGGTTTGGATTCTTAGATAGAAGTGGACTGATCTTTCAAGAAACCTGGAACGTAGACAAGAGAGAATTCTGACGCGATCTATTGTGAGCCCGTAGGAGATTCGCCCAGCTGCCGTTTTCTGTCTTGGAGTCACTGCAAAGCAAGTTAGTGTGTTGGTACAGGAACAGCGCTTTTCATCATTCCAGGAGGATTGTTTTCAACGAGCTTGAGAGACCGCATTCGTTCGGCATATTGGTGTTTCTGTTGGATTTCTCATTATTCTTGAATTACTCCATTGAATCATGCCGTTGGGTTTAGCAAAGGACTCGATGGTCAACTTGGCCGAGATGGTTCATCATCGAGAGGAACATCCACCGGAGTCAGACGGCCTGGCATCTGCAGAATTGGCCGCTGTCGGAGGTGATGTGGCAGGCGCTGCTGGGCCAGGTATGGTTGTTACTCTCCCCGCCACCTCAGATGATATCAACTACGAGAACGAGAACGTTGACCACGAGAAAGAGCCCGAGGTGGAAGCCAACGTCGAGGAGACATCATACGGTAAATATTCCGGCTTCGCTGTGACAGATTATAGTGACTACGAGCACTTCGGTGACTATTACAGTTACAGAGATCATCATGAACAACGAGGAACAGAAAGCATGTGGTGTTGTCTCTTCCCATGGCTCGTGAAGCCTTCACACGATGACGAGGAAGAACAATTATTGCATTCTGGTCAAAGCGTGGCAGACGAGGAAGAGAGCACATGTGGAATTCCTTCCAGAGCAATCTCTGACGATGAAATTTCCACAGGGAGTGCTGGCTTCGGGGAAAAGTTGACTGAGAAAGAACGTCAAGCTGTCCTGGCAAGGTTGCGGTTGATAGAAGCTGACAACCAGTCCAGCCCAGGTGGTACCGCGACTGGTGGATCCAGTGATCCCAGTTCATCGATGGCGCCCGATGAAGCAACTTCTTCTTCAGACGATGTCCGTCATCACAAGGGCCTTCTCACCAATTTAGTACCACCTTCGTCGCCACCGACTGAAGGAAAACTGAGAAGTATTCTCAAGCGCCCTACGATGACCAGTCGCAGCAGTCTGAGTAAAATGAATGACACTTCCAGCGTTAGCTCGAAAGATGGAACCTCTAGGAGGCGTGCACTGTTTCCATCATATGAATCGACAAAACGCCCCGTGAAAGATCTCAAAACTGACTTTTCCCCTATGGCAAGGGTCCTCTCTGTTAAGTCTCACAAGGACATGGATTTTGAGGAGAAGAGTGGGATTTGGTGGCAACGGTCGGATTATGAAGAATTTCGCAAAACGGGTCGAATGATTACGAAGGCCATGCTACAGGGTGGAAGCGAGATTTGGTTGGCTACGAACCAATCGTGGATGGTTAAGGATCGGCAGTCCACGCTAAAACATGCCTACTCGCTGGCAGAAAGCGAGAAAGCGTTTCAAAAGGGCGATGTGAAGGCCAAGGCTGAGTATGAGGAAGCCCGTGACAAATGGTGGCACAAGTTTGGTCATTCTCGTCGTGGTTTGGAACATATTGCATCCATTGACGAAGGTAGACAAAGGCAGGGCAATGTACGAACTGCCATCCAAGCTGTACTAGAGGAGCAAAGGAAACAAAAAGCCTTCCATCGCGAAGATCCTGAAAAGATTCGGATGGTTGCTATTCAACACACATCATGGGCTAGAGATCTTGCCATGGCGGCGGGGGCTTCCGATGCCGATGCCGTTCGTATGAACTTTGATGATGAAAGTCGCAAGTCTCGAGAGTTTTACCTCCTGAAATTCTCACGAACAAACCAAATGAACGTTCATGCAACGCAAAAGGCCAGCGTCCCCGCATTCATGCAGCCAGCCTTAACTGCTAAGGTGGAACCCAACCGATTGGACGCCAATACCGTAACTCAAATCCGATATCGTCAGCAGACCAACCAAAAGCGAAATGGCACCTCAAAAAGTTCAGCCACTCCAACAACGAAAACTAGTACCCCGGAGACGGTTCCTGTGAAGGATGAATCTGATCCACATTCATCGATGGCGAAACAGGCTGCTGGTTTTGCTAGTGGTGAAGAAATTGGCAACATGTCGTCTGTGCTGACAGGAATGGGCCCGATCCCCGTTGTCGGTGGCGTGTAACCCCTACAACCGTGCATTCCGTCAGTCATCGAGGACGAAGCTACTCGTTCAAAGAAGTTGCGGTCCTGTGGTATAGTACCAAGGCAAAAAGAGATAAGGTCCGACACGGAGTTCATATCAGCCGTTTGTTCGAGATACTTTGGGGGCAATTTCAAACACAAGGGTTCCTGTCCAGGTTTACTCCAAGTGGCTGCCATGCTTGCTACTAGTACTAATGGAGATGATGAACCACCCTTCCTACTACTACTAGTCTATTACTCAGTTCGAGCATTTGAATGATAGTTTGGTTGGATGATAGATAGGAGGGTAGGGTAATCTCTCTGAGACATGGATATTTTCCCGCCTCCAGCAGCTTCTGAACGTCGTTGTTTTTGACGAACAGTATGTGCCCGTACAAAATCTACCTCTGTCGACGGTGCCGAAGGAAACTCCGTGACGTCGCAGAAAAAGTTCCTCATCGCCATCCGTATAGGAGGATACGAATAAACTTCTTGGAAAAATTGGGAAGGAGAGATCCTATTTATGTGTCCAACACAACTTCACTTCCAGAAGCAGAAGTTTAGTCGACAAGGGTGAACCACACTTATGAGTTGTGACACGAGCTTTCTCATTTCGACAAACTTTGCCAATAATACGAGTGCTTTCGGATATGCATGGTCCCGATGGAGTCATTCGGGTGGACCAAACCTCGTTGTTCTGTCCAGAAGCATTATCTTTGTTTGTAGAGCTCACCAAGAAGTATGCAGCAACCTACCGGTATCCAATCCGCACTTTGCATAGATCCTCCCTTCCCCACCATGGAGGTCGTAGTCTCATCCACAACAACCTTGCCATTGTCAGCTGAGAGCAACTCGATCTCTAGGGTTGCACCCGTTGTTGCCAAAATACCAATTGTAGAGGCTACAAGTGCCGAATCGGCATCGGCTGGAATTGACGAAGTGACGGAAGTTACGGAGTCGGAGGTTTACAGTCAATCTTCCAGCCAATGCTCAGACGATGATACCCCCGTTGTGGCCTTGTCGCCGATGCATGAAGCAGCTCCAGAGCCTGAATCAGAACACTTCGATCATCCAGGGAGGGTTCGCAGGTCTATCCTTCGCGTTCACTCCGAACCCCTCCTCGTCAAGCAGTCTCGCGGTTGCTGGAAATGTCTACCAAAGCCTGATATGGATGAAATTCAGAAGCGTGCTTCCTTACGCTCCTTGGAACCTGAAGAAGATCGATCCCACATTCGCCGTAGTGGGGTCAGCTTCCAGGATGTAATAATTCGTTCGTACGCTCAGACGCTTGGTGACAACCCCAGTGTTAGTTACGGCCCTCCAATCTCACTTGACTGGGAGTACCATGAAGCTTCTCCTGTAACTCTGGATCACTATGAGAATACAAGAAAACCACGTCGCACGCTGAGACAGCTTGTCGTCAGCTACTATACGCGTAAGAACGTTCTGACCTGGCAATACGGCTTCTCCGAGGAAACTCTACGGGAAGCTAAGAAACAAGTCAAGAAGGAAAGATTCAAGCGTCAAGTGACACAAACGTTGCTGCCTGTTATGCATGTCGAGGCTGCTTTGGAGTCTGCAAGGCGAAAGACGAAGCGATTCTTGAACAGGTAGAGCTTGGTCTTCAGCTCCGTCGATTTTGCTATCAGCTATGAGGTTTCATCATGACTTTTTGCTTAATTTTAAAGGTACCTAGGCACTTGGTTGAACTCTTCATGGACAATTTCCGTTCGTTCTGGGTTGCTTTTTGTTCTAAGGCGAGACACGCCAGTTGAGTATTAAGGGCACAGAAACTGGAACGGACAGGTAACCCACTTGAGACGAGACCGATGTCTCTCAAAGATTAGATACTTTCTTCATCTGTTTTTGATCCACCATAGCAAGGAACCGCCAGTGGTGTGTGTGTGTACTACCTCATACTTTATGTCAATTCGCTCCAGGCATGCCTTTGGTGGTTTGGAGGAGATGAAGGAAAAGCACTAGTTTTGCTAGCTAGGACTACTAGTATTACTGTATCACCTCGCGCTTTCACGGTTTCTCGTACTTCTACCTGTTGGTGAGAGATTGCCGCATTATCAGTGAAATATGAGTACTACCGGTACTGTACCTCTCTAGTAGTAGTACACCGGCAGCAGAAATGGTACCAAGTCTAAAATCTGTCACAATCTCGACCTCCGACTTCTTCGGCGCTATCATCGTAACCGAGCGTTGACATGAACTGAGGTAGTAGTGTTGTTTGTTGAAACGAGCATATTCTATTTGAATCTCTATTTATACATACTTTGAGTGCAAATCATCGTTGTAGCGTTTGTGAAGAGTGCCATGGTGCGGAAAATTTTTAAGCACAAAACTCAAAACGAAGGAAGTGTCCTGGTTCGATGCCTTGGACTTGTAAAAGGAATACTATCTTCACTCCAAAGACTTTGTGGATTCGTCTCAGTTGTCTTGATCTTGGCTTGACGCCGGAAGATCACCGATGATGAAGAGAGCCTCGTCGATGATTTCCAACAGAGTAGAATGGGGGGCTGGGGAAGCAGGCGCCGACAAGTCTTGATCAAGCATACCTCGGGGTGGTAGTAGTCTGGAAGACCCCCGAGGAAGCACTGAGGTGTATCGAGTGTTGGTGACCTTGGAGGGAAGTGTCATCTTGTTCGTTTTGGAATATGTTGCTTTTGTGAGAACTGTCACTGTTTACTGGAGTTGCTTTTTGTGATCACCAGAATATCAGAAAAATCGGATCGGCTGGAAATTGTTCCAAAACCAGTGTTCTCCCCGAGATAGTTGGGTCCGATACCACCCTACCGACGACGACCACCACCACCACCCCCTTCTTCTTGAGGAGAATTTGGAAATGAGCGGAGGAAATGCATTCAAATTCCCCTAGTCAATGAAGACGCTCTTGAAATGATTTAAGGCTAGGGAGCTGACAATCTGGCCCAAGGACATTTCTGTGGCCGTGACGACATCCCGCCTGGAGACGCACAACATCACGTCCCCGAAATCATTTAAACAAAAAATACCCATGACATTATGTGAGGTTATCACGAGGGTCATTCTTCGGTCCTGTATCCATTGACTTTCCTGATGTTATCCCATATCATAGAATAGAAGAACCTCAACTTCTAAGTAAAGCAGCAGATCTGGTAGCGCCAATGTACCGATGAAAGGTTCGTTCTGCACAAAAAACAATAACTGGATTGTTGCGAAATGTTGCCATGTACGAGTTGTTTCAAACACGCACCACCTCACACCACCACCACTCTTGTATGGAACAACTTCCGTCGTATGTTGAGGACATCACTGTGGAGCACTAGGTAGCTAGGTAGTAGCTAACAGTAGTACTTGCTAGCTACTAGTAGGATCCCACAACAGTCTTAAAAGATTGAGTATACTCTCTTTGAATAATGATACCACCGGTATGATTGAAGCAATTCTCCCGACGAAACAACACTGTGTACCCCGAGCATCATGTGTGTCTCGCCTGCTGAATCTGAAACCTGAGCAAGTTGCCTGATGATTCTCCGTTTTGCTGCTGCACCGGGTTTCGGAAGGAGAAGGATGACTAGGTACCTCTCACCACCGCTGGTACGAGTACTCAACGTAGCTACCGGTACTGTACAGCAGTGTTACGAATATCGTGCAGTACATAAAGAATACGATACATACGATACAAAGAACAGGATTGCAATGCAGAAAACGGAGCGCTCTCTCCCCTTCAGGTCAATCCACCCACTATGCCACAAGATTCTAGCTTGTACGAATAGTCAAAGAAATAAGAAGATCAAGTCTGGATACTACTAGTAGAGCGAGTGATAGGAGACTTTTTCAGAAAATCCACACGCATCTGTTTCATTCGGATGTGCTTGAGTTTGGACAACCAGAAGAAAGTTTTGCTTGTTGTTGGGCCGACATTAGGGGTTGGGAGGAGGCGTAGTCTTTTCACCGAACTCTAACAATCATGATACAAAGTACACCCCTCCAAGAGTTTGAGTAGGAGATGTTCCACAACACATTCCAAAAATGATTTTTCTGTACAGTACCGTCAGGCCCCTCAATCCTTCGATCGGTGCATCCAGAAAACGATTCGTTGAGATGCAATGAGACTCATTTTCTCCCGAGCAATTGTGACAGGCAACATCAGTGAAAGATTCCTCCAGTAGAAGCTTGTAACGGACTTTATTGGGATGCCATGCAATGTTCTCTCCTATGACTTGAATCCTTAGCAACATGGAGAGAAATCAGTCCAAACTGTAGCCTTCAGTTGAGTTCGTGGTTGACGAAAATGACGCAAAGAGACGAAGGAACTTCCACGGCCGCCTCTGACTGCCCCTGACGGATGAATTCTGCTTGTACTGTGCCTGTGTATAGCAGAGTCAAATCGAGTAGAAACAAGGAATGGAAAGAATCGCAACAGACGATCTCATCTGGCAACAAATAATTGTGTTGGTGTTGTACTCCATATGTGCTGATACGTATGGCTATTATGTATTGATGTTATTATCAATAGTCATCATGTCCAAGAAGCTCCAAGACGTTCCATCCGCCACGTGGTTGTCAACCATGATGTTGTCTCTACAAGTATCCTCGATCATCACTGACAGTATGCACACACAAAACTGAAACTCCCCACCCGTCTCAGCATCTACTACATCAGGTAGGAGCCTTGTTGTCATAGTACATTGATATCTTTCCATCAACATCATGAAACACTGTTTGGTCGCTGGTGGATCTGGCTTCGTCGGCAAAGCACTCTGTACCAAGCTGGTACAAAAAGGGTACAGAGTCACGGTATTGAGCCGCTCACCTCTACGTGTGGCAGAGGAATTCGAAAACCTAACAAATACCGTCACGGACATTAGTGCTGGTCCTGTTGAATGCGTGGGTGCAGTCTCGGAGCTAAGTGATCGGCCTCAATCCCTGATCAATTTGGCAGGTGCACCCATGGTCCAGGGACGTTGGAACGATCAACGCAAGGAGGTTTTGAGAGATAGTCGGATTGGTTATACGGAAAGGCTTTTCGAAGATTTGAAAAAAGCTGATATGATTCCAGAGCGATTGATCGGTGCATCCGCCATCGGGTACTATGGACCTCATGAAGATGGTGACGACGAACCGCTCTGTGAGACTAGTGACTCGATTATCGACAGTTTTTCTCATCAAATTTGCAAGGACTGGGAAGCCAAGCACGATGCTTTTGCATCAGCCGGTACTATGGTGAGTTGTGTAAGAATTGGACTCGTATTGGAACAGGGAGGAGGTGCTTTGGAGCCAATGCTCCCGCCCTTTCGACTTGGATTGGGAGGGCCTATTGGTAGTGGAAAGCAATGGTTCAGTTGGATCCATCGTGATGACTTGGTGAATATGATTTGTTGGATACTAGAAGATCCTAGCAGGACCGGGATCTACAATGGAACAGCACCAGGTGTTGTCACCAATGGGGAATTCTCCAAAGAACTTGGGGCTGCGTTGGGCCGACCTGCCATTTTGCCCGTGCCGGCCTTCGCTATGAGGCTGGCGATGGGGGAAATGGCTGACGAACTGTTGTTGAAAGGCCAACGGGTAGAACCATGCCGATCCTTGGAAGAAGGGTTCCAATTTCAATACCCTGACTTGAAGAGTGCCTTGCGAGCCTGTGTGGGTGAGTGATGAGTGACGGAGCGGCTGAAGAGTGCCTGAAAGATGGCAATACTGTGCTGCTGTGATACATACCGACTGCAATATGTCTATTAAAGTGTATCATAATATTTCATAAGACTACTACAAACGCTAAACATCTTGCCCACAGCCTTTTACGTGACATTTTGCTACAAGAATGAACAGATTGGTTCAGCAAGTAGCAGGCAGGAATCATGATCCCATCAACCCTAGCTCCATTCATGCACCACCAGTTGACTAGAGGCAAACTTTGGCACGTTCAGTTGTTTGCTTTCGCTTCACTACTAGTAGTAAGCAAGAAGATTACCGTCGATTGGCTGTACAAACGAACAGGCGAGTATATTCAATTGACTCAAGCGAATCAGACGACCCAGCCGATTTGGCGAGCAGGAGAGCGAAGATACCTAGTAGCGGGAGAGAATACCAAGCCATGTCATTCAAGTTGCCTTCGCTTCCACACCACAACGAAGGTCTTTCTTTCTCCTGCAACCATCTTGCTAGAACTAGCGAACAAACAATACGTCTAGAACGGGGGATACTCATTTGCAGTAGACTCGTTGTGGAATCGGGCTCCAACACACTCTCGGGCCACAAACAGAATGACTCCCTGGCTGGGAGCGCTACTTCACGTTGTGACCGTTCGAAATGGTATCCACAATGGCCGACACGTCCTTGGTCCCACCAAACCTTCCTTTCCCAGAATGTTCTCCAATATGACTTCCTCCCACTGTCTCAGATCGGGTGCAAAGTCCTCAATACTTCTCCGCAACGATAGTTTTGTTCCGGTGCCTTCCAGCACAGCACTTCGGCGAACAACAGGAACACGGCGGAACATGTGGGATTGGCGAGGAGGAGACGATCGTAAATGGAGCTTTGTAGGACAATGGCTGCAAAAGCCAAAAGAGGAGAAAGAAGTTTCATCGAAGGCTGAAGGTCAGCCAGAGCTATCGCCAACATCCTATGTTGCATCGGTTTGCACAACGCGAGGATTTCGGAATTACATGGAAGATGAATATTTCATGTCTTTTGAAGCAGACTTTGCTGCTGTTTTTGATGGACATGGTGGCCGAGCTGTGAGTCGGTACTTGCGAAAGAATCTGTATGCTAACGTTCAAGCGTTCCTCGCCGGTGGTTCGCCGACGCATCGGAAGGACAGATTCCAGTCGACGGCCATGAGCAATTATTCAGATCATTCCCATAGGGCATTTTCATCCTTTGACACCGAGATGGGACCGCCACCTGTAGTACCAAGAAGCAATCCTACAGTGTCTGACTACCAACAGGCAATTGAATCAGCGTTTGAAAAGGTGGATCGTGAAGTCCAGAAAGTGCATCACTGGAGTTTTCAAGGGAGTACAGCCGTGGCCGTCTGGATTCATGAATTCAAACCTGACAGGGAAGTGGAAAATTCACCATATCCTGACAGAACTATAATTGCAGCCAATATTGGTGATAGTCGGGCTGTTTTGTGTCGCAATTACACGGCTTGGGACTTGACGAGAGATCACAAGCCTTCCGATCCTGCAGAGCGAGCTAGAGTTGAAGAGGCCGGGGGTGTTGTGGCTTGGGTTGGCGAAAAGGACATGTCGGGTGAGCCTGTTTGGGGGCAGGGTGTATTCCGGATCAATGGAAATTTGGCTGTCTCGAGAACTATTGGAGACAGGGCGGAAAGGCCACATGTTAATGCGCAGTCTGAAATGATTGCTGTGCCCGTTCAAGAGGACGACGCCTTCGTTCTTTTGGCTTCGGATGGATTATGGGACGTAATGGAGAGTGACGAAGCCGTTGATTTTGTACTGTGGTTTCAATCGGAGGGTCACAACCATGACGAAATTGCTACTCTTATTGTGGAAGAGGCTTTGGGCAGAGGGGCCTACGATAATATTACTGTCCTCATTATTTGGCTACACCGGAAGACTCCTCCTGACGTGGAGACTGACGAATAATGCGTTGGAATGGACAATATACTTGCCTTTGACAGCCAAGATCCTTCAAATTAATCCTTGCTAGCGAATCATACGAATAAGATCAATCTCAACAAGTAGTAGTTCTAACTTTAGCTTATTGATGCTGTTGTTACTCTTGAGATTTGATCATGATATCACCAGTCTGTGTTAGGAGTATGAATCTACGGAGCACGTTGATTTATGCGTTACAGATCCTCCAGAGCATTTATTCGTTATTGATCCACCAGAACTCCATTCTTTCGTCGAAGTAGACTAACACAACTCTTTTTCGTCCGTGCGTCGTCAAAAAATGCAAGGAACCGACTCATCAGATTCCGGCTGCTCGCGTCTCCGTTCGTCCCCCATCTAATCATCTGCGACTTCCACTACGTACGAGAAGTTTGCCAACACAGCATTGGTGGGGCCCAGAAGTTCTTTCACCTGTCTCTAGCCATCAATGATGCAAATATGGGGAAGCGATGTGAAAGCCCAGCAGCCTCGTTTCGTTTTGTCCGTTGTCTTGTACTTGTGATTGTCCTCATTCTGGTGTATGCGGCAACTTTCCGTTCCACTGTTAAGAATCTTGTGCTGCTACCTCCTGGCGAGTTCAACGACAAGAGCATGAACAGTACTAATGAAGGTACTGTTTTTGATGGTAGCCTGGAGCTAGTTACAGCAGAGACACTGAGGATCCAAGAGCAGGAGGAGGGTGACCAATTAGACAGCAATGAGGATACTGCTCCCCGAAACAAGAAAGTCATCTGGTCCAATACTAGAATGGACCGTTCGGGCAGTTCGATCCAAGACATGCTAATGTGCCACGCGTATGCGTTTGCAAACGACATGACGTATGGAGGCGCTTGTGCACGCGATAAGCCAATGATCCCTGTACGGCAAAGAGCTCAAGAGGCATTGATTCAAGAGGTCGGTCTTGAGAAGATCCTACGTTTCCGATGCCCTCAGGATGAGAGCATCAAGATAACTGATCGCCGTGTATACTACAAAAAAGACACTCAGATTTTTACCCCCGCGTATATCAAATACCTGCAAACGCTACTTTCGTATCCAACCAAATCAAGTGCTGCAAGACATATTGCAGTTCATATTCGGCGGGGTGATATCACGCCATGCCGCCCAATCAAGACAGGGTACCAGCGGTACTTGCCAAACCAGCATTACTTGAATCTTATTGACCGCTACAATCCTCAGAACGACAGTCAAGTAGTCATCTACTCTGAGTCAGATGCCTTTGAGTCGTTCAATGAATTCCGAGCACGGGGATATGAAGTCTTGCTGGACAGTGATCTCGTTGAAGTGTGGAGGGGAATGCTCACTAGTGATGTTCTCATTCTCTCTCGGAGTAGTTTTTCGTTGGTCCCAGCCGTAATGCATCGGGGGACTGTGGTGTACACACCTTTTTGGCACCAACCACTAAAACACTGGGATGTTGTTGACGAATCCCTGGTCAACCAATCAACAGCAGAGTTCTATCGCCTCCGTGCTACTTGTCCAGAACCGGAAGCTGAGTAGCGTGAAAGGCGTACGCGTCACTACTAGTACAGTATGGTATTTGTAGTGGAGTAGGTGTTTCTTTTTTGTTTGTGCAGTCTGCAACTCGATGTTGTTGTTGACTGGTGAGAAAAGAGATCCACAAGTGAACAACGTTCTATCGATCTTCTTCACGCACTAGTTTGGGAGGAAAAGATTATGCTTTTGTGCTGGCGTGGGAAAAAGGATTCCATGAGGATACGCTCCTTCGATATTACTAGGTGTATCAGTGTTGTTGGCTCGTAGGTGCATTTTCTTCGATTTCAGACCGGTAGACTGAGTTCTCCTATATCGCAATACTACCAGTAGTCGTAGGAGTTGAAACCTGCAACTTGTCTGACTTTCGCCTTGCAGCTTCTCACTGTCAGCTGATATGTGAGTTGAATCGAATGGACTTGTAGGTCAACCAAATTGGCTCAACTCCCACGCATTTCATGTGGTGGACGTTGAGAAGCTGCCTGCCACCACCTACTGACGACGACCGCACCTCTCATGTGTGGTTTGTAGTGTAGTGTTCTTCTAGAATAGAATTATACTGTTGTCAGCAAAGGCGTACGAACTAGTAACAGTTAGAGCGACAGGATCATCATTTCTACTACTAGTAGTAACCTAGTATCAGTACTACTTGCTTGACTTCGTTCGCAACAACTTGTAGCTGCTCCTTTACCAATATCCTTGAAAGTGAGTTCAGTCGTCGACTACTACCGGTGCAGGAGCAGGAACGCCCCAGAATCGGTCTCTTGACTACATCGACAGATTAAAGAACTATGATGAGTACCAGAGAAGCAATCTACCCAATGGGTGTTTGTGGGGTGGGGGAAGGTACCTGTTTGAGATTGTGAAACAAGGTACACGCTCCACCACCTCCTGACTATCGCCAGATGATAATTATTGTATGTACTACCTAGTACGTTAGTACTACTACACGAGAACCTTTCCATTGGGATTTCCAATAGGAAACCACGATGCTACCATAATGATCTATGATCTATGATGTGGGTGGTGCATTCACTGCCGGAAACGCACGGCGGGGGCGACCGAAATGGCGTTCATAGTTCCGGTTTCGCCACGGCGAAGAAGAGGAAGAAGGAGGAGTCCC
>WXVQ01000188.1:30358-40392 GCA_013372465.1 Nitzschia sp. Nitz4
AAGCGTCGCACCACATGGTTGCAGACGACGACGAGGACGGCGGTCAATACGAGGGCATCACGCAGTACGGTACTCGTACGACGGTACGACCTGAAAGAGGCCAGAGTGACTTTCAAGCATACTCGTACGAAACGAGGATAGCATCCCTTTCCTATAGAAAAGACTCTATTCGAACGCGGCTCTCTTGCCTCACCAATAGTACAGGCATCTACCGGTAGGTTGGGTAACATTACGGTCCATCACGGAACCACTGCAAGGCTCGTGACCCATCATTGCTTGATTGTCATTCCAGCGACTGTTTTTTAGTGCCCATCACCGCTTTTGGAAAGTGACTTCTTGACGAGAGTTCCAAGGACGTCATGATGATGAATCGGCGGAATCTGCCTCAACCACGGATTTCCGAAGAAGAAGATTTCACGGACGACGACGACGACGTTAGTTCGAATGATGTGTCCGTCAGCACGACGTCTGAGTCTCTGAAAGACAACGAGTCTCCCGAGACCATGGCGACGTCACAGTCTAGTCCACTTCCGAATGGACGCACCGCTTCTATCGTGACAACTATGTCTTCTGCCGCCAGTGTGTCGGACATGGAGGACGACCTGGAGGATGAGGAAGACGATGAATTTGATGAAGGAGACGACGAATTCGACGAGGAAAACGACGACTTTTCTGTCACGCTCAATGAGGGAGATGAAGATTTCGAAGATACGTCGCATCCATCCAACGATGCTTCTTCTGTAGCCACCGATGACCAAAGTCTCGGGAGCTACGGGAGTTTTGGTGCCTCCAGTAGTGCCGGAACCACCACAGAAGTCGATGTGGAAGGGCAAAAGGTCGCGCGGAAAGAGGCCAAGGCCGTTCGATGGGGGCGATTCATCGCCCTTTCCTTTTTGATTCTCGTTGGTGCACTCTTTCCCTATGGACTGCATCGAATCGCTGCCATTCATGACGAGGAGCAGTTTGATGAAGAGTATGACTATTTTGCCGATCAACTGGGGGAAGCTTGGCAAACCCAAGCACGAGAAGCCCTGATAGCACTGGACTCCATTGCTGTCGATATGACTCTAGAGGCTTCCATGTCCAATTACTCTTGGCCTCTAGTCACTTTCCCCTCGTTTCCGGTTTCCAGTGCCAATGCTCGTCTGATGTCGCCTGTCATCTCGACCCTACTAGTGGCACCTCTAGTGACAGACGACGACCGACAAGACTATGAGGAGTACACCGTCGAGAATCAGGATTGGATGGATGCTTCGGAACAGTGGCATGAGCTTACAGCTCGCCAAGATAGTCGTGCGCTGAAACAAGTGTACGATGAGATTTATGAAACATTGGATCAACCATTAGTGGCGCCTACCCCAGGCCCTTATTACCCCATCCGTCAAAGCGATCCTCTCAATCGAACACTCGTCAATCTCAATTTGCTGAGCGTCTCAATGGTCTCTACAGAGTTGGAGATTTCCAACACCAACTGTGCTGTTGTGGGAAGGCTTTTGATTCCAGATGAGCTTGTAGACAGGCTTGCCTTGCAAATGCCAGAAGAGGAAGGCGACATTTTTGGAACCTTGGTCTTTCCTATTCCGCAACAATCGTTGTTGGAAGGCGATGACATTGGTCCAGGAGGTGCTATTGTGGCTCTTGTGTCATGGACAGGAGTCTTATCCTCCGTCTTGCCCTCCAAAATTAGGGATGTTACCGCCGTCGTGGAGAACACGTGCGGCCAAGTCGTCAGTTTCAAAGTTTCTGGTTCTATCGTAACTCCGCTTGCGCTCGAGGACGTTCATGACAATGACTGGTCGTCCCACCGCCGGACATTTGAGTTGTCCATGGACTTGGCGGAAGCCACAACCACTCGGGTGGCCCTAGCTGATTCCTCATTGGGTGCCTGCGATTACACTTTGACGGTTTACCCCTCTGATAATACTATGGAAGCATTTGAATCAAGGACCCCTGGGGCCAGTCTTGGTATCGGATTTGCAGCATTCTTCCTTGTCATGATTATTGTCATCGTCTACGATGTTGTGTTGGAAAGAAGAAACAAAGCACTTCTGTCGTCAGCTACCGAAGCCCGTGCTATCGTTTCTTCCCTCTTTCCAGCCAATGTTCGGGATCGCCTCTTTGAGACAAATCGTGAAAAGAAGAAAAAGAAGAAGAAATCCAGGAAGAAGCGGCTAAGGAAGAAGTTGAGACTCCGGAAGAAGAAAAAGGGTGGAAACGAAGAGGACGGCGGGGGGTCGGAGCGCAAAGATGAAGACGATAGTCCTTTGAACATGGGCATCGAGAAGGCCCCTGATACATTGCTGACGCCAGAGTCTGTTCAATCTCTTTGGGATAGTGCCACCGGAAATGCGCCGATGTCACATGGAGTTTCCCATCCAAAGCACCGGCTGAAGACTTTCTTGGCAAACGCACCAAATTCTAGGCAGGAAGACAAGAGTGAAGATTTCAGTTTGAACAAGCCAATCGCCGATCTGTTCCCCCATTGTACTGTTTTCTTTGCCGACATTGTGGGTTTCACTGCGTGGTCCTCGGAGCGAGAACCCGCGGACGTTTTCACGTTGCTTCAAACCATTTATCAAGCTTTCGATCGGATTGCCAAACGTAGAGGTGTTTTCAAGGTTGAAACGATTGGTGATTGCTATGTGGCTGTCACCGGTTTGCCAGATCCACAGCCTGACCATGCTGTGAGAATGACCAAATTTGCCCGGGAATGTATTCAGAAAATGAATGATGTTACCAAGAAGTTGGAAGTTTCATTAGGTCCCGATACCGGCGACCTTTTGCTGCGACTGGGATTGAACTCTGGTCCCGTCACAGCTGGTGTTTTGCAAGGCGAAAAATCACGATTTCAATTGTTTGGTGACACTGTGAATACGGCCAGTCGAATGGAAAGCACCGGAGAGCCAAACAAAATTCATTTATCCAAGTCGACTGCGGATTTTCTGACACAGGCAGGAAAAGCTTATTGGGTCAAACCTCGAGATGATTTGGTGCATGCAAAGGGGAAGGGAAATATTCAGACATACTGGTTGGTGTTCCGGGGCGAGAATCCTCTGCAACCAAATCGTAGTTCAGAGACCCTGGGACAGGATCTCAAACGACGTGCGCCTGGCCGTTCGCTGTCAGGAACCCATAAAACTGGGCCAACTCGAGGAGTCAAGAGAACGACTTCTGATTCTGTCCAAAAAATGGATAAAATGTCGGACTTGATGCGTCAAGGACGGGAGTCAAATGACATGCGAGAGGAGAGGTTGATCCAGTGGCAAGTTGAAATGTTCGTTCGCCTTTTAAAACGCATCGTTGCTTCGCGAGCAGAATCTGTAAACTCCCCGCCGAGCAAGCCAGAAGAGTCGAAGCAACCTTGGCGACATGACAGCCCACTTGGTCGCAGTATTCCTGAGTTGACGATGGATGATACAGGTAGTGAAGAGCTATTGGCGGATTCAAATAGATTTGATCACGCGGGCACAGGGTCAAGTATGGGAATAAGAATGCCGAAGCGCGAACTGTCAATGCACCCGCCTGCGAGGAGACCTTCAATGCCGAGAGAGATGAGCACCAACACATTCCAGTCGTTTGGAGGTGATGATTCTCAGGCCTTTGTCGATTCCATTGCCCTCGATGAAGTAGTCGAAGTGATCACTATGCCTAAGTTTTCGAGCACTTCTATTCAGGCTATGGAAAACGCGACATCTGTGGAACTGGATGAAGTGGTTGTGAATCAGCTCAAAGACTACATTACTACAATTGCTCACATGTACAGAGAGAATCCTTTCCACAACTTTGAACACGCCAGGTAAGGAAAACGATGAGGTCGTCCTTTCAAGCTTTGATCGTGTCTCACTGTAACATTGCAGTCATGTCACAATGAGTGCCAATAAGCTGCTGAACAGAATTGTCATTCCAGAAAATGTGGACTACCAACGAGAGTCCAATGCCATTGCTATTGACTTGCATGACTACACATACGGTACGATCCTCTTTGTAATTTGGCTAGCGGCTGTTCCTTGCTAGGCTCTGGCTAACATGATACTTTTTTGCATGGTGTAGGTATTACATCAGACCCCTTGACGCAATTCGCAGTAGTCTTCTCAGCACTGGTGCATGATGTCGATCACTCTGGAGTACCGAATGGACAGTTGGCGAAGGAGAACCCTGATATGGCTATCGTATATCGAAACCAGTGTATTGCGGAACAAAATTCTATTGATCTGGCATGGGAATTGTTCATGGATAACCGGTACAAGGAATTACAAAATTGTATTACGGCCACAGTCGCAGAGAAAAAACGATTCCGACAACTGGTGGTCAATTCCGTCATGGCAACTGACATCTTTGCCAAGGTATGTTTCTCCTGTGATTGGTTTTGACAAATTTTTGTCTCCTTTTCCTTACCTTCGCCCTGGCAGGATATGAAAGCATTGCGTGAAAAACGTTGGGAAAAAGCGTTCCATGGGCATACGGAAGGGATGACAATTACAGATGAGAGTATAGAGGCGGACCGAAGCATGAAGGCTACCATTGTCATTGAACACATTATTCAGGCCTCTGATGTTGCACACACCATGCAGCATTGGCATATCTACCAGAAGTGGAATGAACGACTTTTCAATGAGATGTATTCTGCCTTTGAATGTGGCCGCTCTGATAAGAATCCCGCTGACAGTTGGTACAAGGTAAGATGGCTGTTGGCTCTTGTTTGGACTTCCAATGGTTCTGTGGACTAAACACAACTTTCGTCAGGGTGAGCTTTGGTTTTTCGATAATTATGTGATTCCCTTGGCAAAAAAATTAGAGGAATGCAATGTCTTTGGTGTTGCCAGTGATGAATGCTTGAATTATGCACAGGCGAACAGAAGTGAATGGAGCGTCAAGGGTGAAGAATCCGTGCAAGACATGGTGGATAGATACCACAAGCGAAAGTTCTTTGTCGCCGGAATGGCAAAAAAGAGTCACCCAAAGCAACGGCCATCGAGGATGAGTCGAGATATTTGATGTTGGAATACTGGGGTGTCCAACGAATCTTGCTTGTCACCACTTTTACTAGATAGTTTAGTTTAGTTTACTAGGTACCGGTAGTTTAGCTCAAGATCTGACTGATGTTATTATTATGACGTCATTGGGACATTGCGCGTGACACGTTGTGGTGGTGATAGATCTCGCTCCTCCATCTACTACTAGCTACTACCTAGTACACTCGTACTCGTCGTAGCGTAGGAGTGGATTTCCACGAACGGATACTACCGGTACCTAGAATTCTTCACTCCACCACCCCAAGACAAGAAGCAAGGGTTCTTGAGGAAAATTGAATAGGCTGGTGCAAGACAAGCTCCAATCGAAGAGAAGCGTTGTTTCTTGATAGTCTGCAGAAATGGATTCTGGGAATGTGGTCCGACTGTGGTCGCAGGATCGCAAGGTGAGTGTTCCAGAACTCCTCGCTCATCGACAAAGATTTGGGAATCCTGTTCCCTTTCGGTTTGGGAAACAGAAAAGTCCACTACATGGAGTTCCTTTGGAAGTCCTGGCGTCACGGGGAGCATGGTAAGTGCTGTTGTTGCTTTTAGATTCCAGAGTCATGTCACCCTATGGAGGTTGATGCCGCCTCACATTGCTCTTCTTCACGTCCCCCTAGGAATCGAAAGCGACTACAAAACATGATTCTGGCTGTTGGGGAGGGAACTCCTGCCCATGTCACTGTGAGACGCTACTTTACAGGCATGGCAGCAAAAATGCGGGAAGACGAAGAAAGTGACGGCGACGATGATGACGACGATAATGATAACGAATCTACCGACGACGGAAATAGTGATGCATCCGAATCCGAGAGCGTCCACAATCCTGCGAATTCACCGGGGCGTCGTCCGATGGTTGCCAGTGACGGTGAAGAGAGTGAAGACGATGATGACAGTGAAGATTCTGCCCTTTACCCTATGTTGTATCATGAAACCGAGGACTATTTGGACGACGATATGACACAAGAAGATCCATCCCAACGCAGGAGGTGTTACCTACCTCGTATGACACACCGAGGCTGCATTAACACTGCGGCGTGGCTCAATTGTGGCTGGAGGATTGCTTTCAACGAAACTTCATGTGATTTTCCCATTTCGAAGGACTGTACTACGCAGTTGGTCACTTCTGGAGATGACCACATGATCAAGTTCTGGGACGTTGGACGATCCATGGGGACGAATAGCCCTCTTCCTGGAGGTACGGACACACAGTGTCCCTTTGCCGATGTGCCAGAGTTAGCGTTAGAGGAGGCTCACGAGCAATGGGAGCAGCATTATTTGAGAGGTCGTACCCCCTTCTCGGTTCGAAATACAGCTGGAAGTGTGCTTCCATTGGTTTCCATGGCGACAGGGCATCGCGGAAACGTGTTTCATGTGACTCCCTTGTTTGGTCAACCAGGAAAGGTTGTCACTTGTGGAGCCGATGGCTATGTGCGGCTCTCTGATCTAGAGCGAGAAATATCCAGCGCTGTGGTCAGTCCGGAGTACGAGGATGATCGTGCCGAGGCTTTGTTCTCCTTTCCCTTTGCATCGCCTCGCATGTGTTTTTCCCACCATTTCTTGAGTCGAAACACAGGCTTGGTATGCAGTGAGCGAGGGCTCCGCCAATTTGATTTGCGATTGTCTCCCAGGGAGCAGTCCCACAGAAATTTGTTGCGAGGGGCGTCCATGTGCAAGGCGTGCGCGGTTTGGTCTACACCGAAGACCACACATTCCTTGGAGGCAGGTGATTCGACGTATGTGTTTGCAGGTATGTCACTACGCTCTTTCATTTGTTTGTTGTGGTGAATCGTCTGGAGATTATGTGGCTCACCTCTATGATGGCTGGTACAGCGGGAGGGTCGTCAGCTGAAGTTTGTTTGTATGATCTCAGAATGTCCGATGGTGCTTCCAGTCGAGTCATCCAAGAATATTGTCCTCGGGCGTTGAAAACACCAAGTATAGATGTTTCTGTCAGTGGACTTGACATTTCCAAAGACAAACAGGAATTGTTGGTGTCGTATGAAAGTGACCACATTTACACTTTCCCAATCTTTCCCAAGGTCACGAACATATCTGGTCCAACGGTGGAGGAATTGGATGCTATGACTACTCAAGACTCATCACAACCACTACCGGAATTGGCCTGTTACGGAGCCCACCTTAATCGTTTCACGTTTCTCAAGGTATGTTTGGGTGTATTGTGGTCTTGTTTGTCTATATTGATTCCAGCTCACAACATGTTATGTAGAATGCGAAATATGCCGGGCCCTTGGATGAGTACATCTGCACAGGCTCTGACTCTGGTCGTGCTTGGATATACGAAAAAGAAACAGGGCGTGTTGTGTCGCTTCTCAATGCGGATCGCTCAACTTGCAACGGCGTGATCCCACACCCAACTCTACCAATTTTCATTTCATATGGCATTGATTCGAATGCCAAACTATGGCGAGCGATTCCTCCTGTGGACACAGAAGCGGATGATTCTCCAGAGGTATGCCAATTCTATATTCATATGGTTTAACCGACTATCAATTCCTAATCAGCCTTGTTTTGGACCAGGGTCGTCAATTACGATTCCGACAAAGAAGATACAAACCAAGCCCAGTGGTTCATGACTGGGAAGGAGTTGCCCGTAATGTTGAGAGAATTGATGTTTTCAACGAATTTCTTTACCCTGATGACGTTCCAGAAGCTGTCAGTATTCGAAGAAGTCTTTTCAGCAAGCCCCTGGCTGAGCTCCAGAATGGCCTAAGAGATCTCCCTGACATTGTGAAGGAAAACTTTTGGGTATGCATATGTGCATATCATACCAACGAGGATGTCCCGTATGCAGGAAGTGTAGCTGGCTTCAGGAATCGAGTGCGCCTAATTCGAACAAGCTATCAAGCCGACTGCCTAGGGCTGGTTTGGGACTTTCGGAAACCTTGGAGATTCGGAAGAGGAAACGAACCAAATGCTTCTCTCCTAAAAGCGGAGCTACTACCGGAATGTCCATCTGATACAGAAGAAGCTTCACTATGGCGTGCAGAATTTTTTGAATTTTTCAACATCAAAGTCAATGAATACAGAGACTTCTATCTGGAGAGATACTCAAGCGCCTCTTCCAGTGTCGAAACAAAAAAGGCCACACATTCAAATGAAAACATGCGAGACTCTGATGAAGACTGGGAATGTTCGGAAGATGAAAATCGGGGGGATTTCAAGCGAGTGAGCGTAGGACAAGTCAACATAAATGGAAATTGGAGAGTCAAGGGTATTCCGCAGGCATATCTTGAAATGATTGACAACTTGCGTGCCGCTGGTAATGAAGCCCTTGACATTGGTGCCTACGAATTGGCTGCCAGTCGCTATGACAAAGCGTTAAGATACGCCGCATTCGTATTGATAGACTACGGACAAAATTACGATTCCGAGCAAGTGTTCAAGAAATGGTCACCAGTTCTGAAGGCTGTCATCTTGACATACCTCAATCTGTCACTTCTGTACCAAAAAATCCCTGGGTCTGATTTCAGTCAAGCCATCTTTCACGGTGGGAAAGCCCTCACAAAGCTCCAACCGTTCTGTCATTCAATAGGCAAGGCGAAATGGCCGGATGACGACACTGAAACATTAGAACCAGAATATGTGTTCAGCGAGGCGATTTTGCTAAAAGCAAAGGCTCACTTCCGAATGGGTTCCGCGAAACTACTGCAAGGCAACTATGGACAGGCGGCTCTGCACTTCAACGAGAGCATTCTAGCATCGAAGGCCGCAAAGGTAAAACCTGACAAGTTGGTAGTTCGTCGTCTCGCCGAAGCAAAGCAGCAAGAGCAGAAGTTGAAACGACGAAGAAACGAAAAGATGAAACGGGCATTTGATGCCATCAGCCCTGATACTTGAACAGCGAATGAGTGTCCATGGCAACTAAATTGGTGCCCAACCCTTTGTCCCGGTGGAGTTTGTGTCTGTGGATACATGACAAACACCAAACATCCTGTATCTCCACAGTTGACTAGTCCTCGCCTGCTTGTAGGAGAGATGAAGTGCACTCCACTATTTCAGGCCCTTGGTGTACATGTACGTTAATATGCAACACATAGAAGTCCTGTGAAAGCATTCCACTTCATTCTGGCCTCCATTTCTCATCAATCAACCATGGTACCATATCATCTGACTGTTACTCCACGAAATTGTAGAGAGATGATCCCGCACCAGCCACACAATATAAGATGAACACGACAAACTATTTTAGGCCCCTATTGGGCATTTATGTAAATATGCAACACATAGAAGCATAAAATAGTTTATTGTTGATGAGAGAGAAGTGGAAGATGCTACAACGCAACAGGAAGCACCACAAGCTGAAGATGCGCGACAAACAACTCGACCACCCACTCCACCGAATATGGTGTTGAGAATTCTTAACAGCGAAGAGACACAGATGTGCGATCAAGGAAACCAACCATGATGGTAGAAGGCTCTCACAGGACTTCTATGTGTNATTTGGGGATTGCGGAACCGGCCGGTGTCCCTCGTTCCTCGTAAACATTGTGTAGGTGATCGAATCAAAGCAAATGAAAGACGTGAGCAAACAAACTTGCACATCTGATAATGATCTCGCTTCCACTTCGACAAAAGCCCTGCAGCAAGCCGGCGAATAGCTGACCTCGTTTCAGTGCTCATCAAGCCATCCGCAGAAGAGACCAACGGTGTGAAATGACTGTGAGCTCGCTTGCAGGCCTCAAGGTACTTCTTCTTCTTCTTGGCTTCCTGTTGAGGCTCCAACACCTTCAATGGGTCGCGGGAGACAGCATCCGTATTAGAAAATCCTCGCACTACCACATCGCCTCGTGACTCAGCACCAGGAGCAGACGTGCGAGTCCCTCTGGAACTCACTATCACGGTTTATGACTTGTCCACATCTTCATCGGGGTATGCCAATGGAGACGTGGAAGTATTCATGTGGCGGCACACAGATGCCGCTGGAGTTTATTCTTCCGTGGCGCAATCTCGTCAAGGTAGGGAAGGAACAGAAACACAACATTGGTTGAGATCGTACCA